>JAAOAT010000439.1:0-91066 GCA_013186855.1 Fusarium ramigenum
ATATTATATTTTACTCAAGCTAACTTTATAAAGAAACTCTCAGGCTTGAAGTTAAGTCTATTTAACCTATTTATAGGTAATAGTCTTAGACTAAATTTATAATATTAGTATCCTTTTTCTATATATGTGATTCAAAACTGCAACGGTATTACATCACTATGTCGTTGTTGTGAGCAGTAGCACTTTCAGACATGTAGTAAGGCATATCGTAGCAATGACTAACTTCAAATAGGCTATGAGATACACGCTGACCATATGCTCAGATATTGATAAACAATCTATCAAGCGCATGTGAAGTACGTATACTTAAGCTACTATGAGCTCATAGATTGAAACAACGCGCAAGGACTCCCTTCAAAACCCTTCAACTCAAGCCCTTTCGCATGCGCAAGCGTCAAGCTGACGCGTGAAAACAAAAACTTGTTCAATGTACAAGGATGATCCGTGGACCTTCCAGGCACGCGCCAAGGTCGCGCCGCGAAGCCGAGAATCATACTCCGCGCATCTTCAACTCTCCATCCATCAAATGGCATCGATGGTCTAACAGGCGTGAGACCTCTTGTCCGCATCTGCTTCATCAGTGAGCCGAGAAGCATACTGGCGCATGTTTCTGAGCAGCCGGCTTTGCCTTCGAGGAGATCTTGTTGGAGATTGTACAGATGGCCGAAGAGAGTATTGAGAACGAATTGACGATTGTCATCAATTTTATCTATAAATCAATTAGTATTTCCGACGGAATAGTGTTGGGCCGTGTCGTTACCCAATATTGGCTGGGGTATTGGTAGGTCAACCACGTATTTGCCATTGTCATATAAGAGCAGCATCTTAGTCGCGGTTGTAAATAATGATTCTTGTCTGAAGACCCAAGAAATAAACAGCCATCGCATCGGATCTTGCTTGACAAACTCTTCCGGCGGTCCGAGATAGCTCACCCAAGCAGCAAAGACCAGCTCCATGATCTCGTGACACCCGTAGTAATCGACAATAATTGCTATGTGCGAGAGCGTCTCCACTGATATCCGTTTCGGGACCTCGCGATGGTGACCGTGGATGATGTCGAGCAAGATCACGAGTGCTTCGGCATCCCATTCGCTAGCCTGGAGCTCATAGAGCCCTTGATCATTTGGCCGAGACTCTTTGAATTGGCTTTCCAGCATCGCCCGGAAAACCGGTGAGACAAGACTCAGATGTCTCGACGAAACCCGGAATTCGACCTGCGTAGACCCGCCCTCTTCTAATAAACCTCTCGGATAACTCTGGTCGTTATCCAAAGTCATCGGTGAGTCGCGTCGTGACTTTGTTGTTTCCATCAACCCCGCCTCATCGGACCCAAGCCGTTCATACTCCGGCTCCGAGTCCACTTGGACCTCATTTTCCTCTTGTAGATGCGCGTTGGGGTTTTGCAGAATGAGTAGAGTATCGGCACGAGGGTCAAACGTGAACGGCGACGGCTTCATTTTGAATTATGGGATTGTTTTGTTATGATTTGTAACTGGTAGGTTTTCATTGATTGAGGGGAAGCTGAGGCTTGGTATGCAACATGGCTGCGTCATCTGATCAAGTTGGAGTAGGTGATGAGCATCCAACATCAGCCGCTAGACCAATCGAGGCGGGATTTGGAGTCGCACAATACCGACGACCGCCGGCCATAATACCGAAATGCCGCTGATATTTGAGAATCTATTACAAAGCATCCAGCACTCTCACATTCACAATATCTCTGTAGAACTTATCGTTCGCGGGCCTGGCCCATTCGGCCTGGACTAAATGGATGGTTTGGTGCAGATAAGACCTCGCGCAAAATCATCACGAAAAGTCTGGTTGCATCTCATAGTATGTAATTTTGGCCAACATTGATATCAAGTGACAACAAAAGACCTGACGACAATCTAATGAGGAGCGCTTGATATGTGTTGTTCCAATGCGAGGCTGTTGCCTTCGGCGACTAGCACTAATTCAATGGCGTTATCCACCACGACCATCATCCATGAATGCTGTCTCCAGCCATCTTCTCATACCGTAAGTTGAATATGAGTGCCTGGATAACTCACCATCTTTGGGCCTTCGGTGATTTGTGATGCTCTTCACGAGCAACGAACGAGTAGAGAATGACTGGCAGTGGCTAAATGTCAACGTGACCTGCACCACGCCCAGAGGGGTTAACAAGCCGAGAAACGATTTCTTGGTGATGCGTGCCACTATCGTATTATTCCCAGATGGCCATGCTGGCGTGAGTCTTGGTTGGTCACAGAACCGTCCAGCTCCGAGTCATCCGATCCGTGTAACCGCTTCCTCCAAAGAAGGCGGCGACTTTGGTTAATTCTATCCTTACAAGCCTCGCTTATAATCTGGCATGCTTGGGATACTACGCGTTGCTGGTGTGGACTCGGGCTTGATTGTGGTGTGTGGACGTTGCGAGCAAGCCTCCTATGGCACTTCGAAGGGACATAAACGGCCATCGGCAAGATGCGTCGGATACTTCGGCTGCTAAAACGCTCAGATTACCAAGAATTTATCATTCGCCGCTAGGTATACAGATCAGTTTGCGAGCTGACTTACCCGCCCACGGTATCAAGATTTTACTTGTTCAAGTCCTATGACATCTCGACTAGCATATGACAACAAGAAGGATTTCATTTGGCGAACAAACGATGGAGATTGCCGTGCACGGCCTTTAAGTCCTCGGTAGTAGAGTATGGCTGTATTGGAGACCAGGTCGAGAATTCTTGTCAACTATATAATGGCAGTCATTGAGACCTTATGGGTTAGACAGCCGCTTCAAGTAGGATACTGGTAGTTTAGATAATTTAGGCCTAATGACGTCGCCAGTTTCTGTGTGAAAAGCAACCTAGACATACCAATTTAGAACGGAAGTTTGTAGGAATCCAGGCAAGTGGCATCAATAGGTTGGGAATCTGGTGCTGGAAGACCAGACCACTGTCAAATGCACTGATCTGAGGTTGTACTGCACTTACTATGAGCGGCTGATGCCCAAAAGTGTCTCGGGATCTACCCAGAATGCAACTCGGGCCCTTTCCGATATACTTTGCAAGGTTAGGGTATGTAAGGTGGCATTCAAAGCATGCCTATCCCTGTACCAACTCTATCCACCGGTTCGTTCACCAACCTGGGTCAGACACAATCCAGGCATACGCTCCAAAGAGTCTAGATTCTCTTGGCACTGGCTATTACAAATGGATCCATATTGATAAGCTTGTGCCATTTTATCTTTTATTTACAGTGCTCTCTAATGAGTCACTCTTACCAGTAATTTCTGAAGTAGGCAACTCCCCAAACTCAAGCCGGATTAATTATACACAAGATGCTGGAGGAACATTGAGCTAAGGAATATCGATATCTATGTTTAATAAAATAACTAGCGATTGACTGATCCAAGAACTGACGCGAGTCTGTCTGTGATCTTTCTTCAAGCATCGAAGACAGTGTTAAGAAGCCAGTCACCGAGCAGGTTGCAATATGCTTCGGTCTTGAGCTCTGCATCCTTTATCGTCTCTTTGTCTCCAACCCTCTCACGCATGGGAAGACTATCGAAACCATGTAGGACATCCGGCACCAGGAGCCATCTGACGCTGCCGTCAGGAAATGTTTCCTGCCAAGCGAATCGCTTATCTTTCAACTCCAGCTCCCCAGGTTTTCCAGGCTCTGAACGCCCGCAGCAAGCAATCTCGGAATCAGCGTCCGATGTTCCGGAGCCTCCTCTTGCTCGTGCCAGACGGGTTGCACACTCCAGACTCTCCTTTGCCAACATGTCCAACTCCGATGCGATGATGAAAACATGGGGAGGGAGATCATCTGGATCAGCGCACGGTCCAGGACTCACAAAAGGATCTCGCAGGTCTTGTCCAACGGGCAGATAACTCCAATCGAAGAGCGGGGCCATATCGAGGAGGAGATCGCGTGCGGACGTGCGCGGGGAGCCGAGACTAGCATCCGTTTTATACTGACGCGTAATAATTTTTGCCTCTGGGGAACGGCTGAGATCAAGTGCGCCGTAGACAGAGATGGCTGCACGAGGATAACAAGCGCAGTGGTCAGACTGGAACAGGCGCTGAGACAAGCCCAGGCTCAGATTGCCGCCTGCGCTGAACCCACAGATGGCGAGACGTCCGCCGTCTGCCTTGTCAATAGGGAGAGACTCATCATCCAAAGCGGCGTGGTATAGCGAGACAAGATCATCTAAGCCAGTAGGGAAGGGGGCTGCTGGGGCTTTGCTGTAGTTCAGTGCAATGACCAACACGGAGTGAGTGTCGGAAAAGGAACGGTTCCAGGTGTCATCATCCTGGGAGGAGCCTATGCAAAAGCCGCCACCATGAATAGTAAACAGTGTTGGAAGCGTCTTGGATGAGCCGGCTTCATAGGAAGAGGGAAGAAAAATGCTACAACGCTGATCAGCTCTGGAACGTGAAAAGAGAGACTTCGAAATGCAGACGCTCCTCGGAAACGGGAATTCAAAACCGAGGCGTCGAGAATTCGGGCAGACAACTTACCGGACAGGCAAATGACCTCTCACATTGTATGTCTTGACAATATTGGGCGCGTTGGCTGAAGTTCTGCTGAAGGAGCCCAACCAGTCAATGGTTGTGAGAGTCGCTTGTATTGCCCGGATTTGGACATTGTATGCGATGCGGCGCGTCCAGGGCGGGCTCCCCTTTACCAACTGGGCGTTAGCGTGAAAATCGGCCATTTTATTTGTGATGGTGGCATCTAAAAAATTCTACGTGATGTAAGGCGGGACAGACGGGGTTCTTTAACCTGTCACGCAGTCTTGAGCAGGTCGGTCATTGTCACGCTTCGATTGGCTGTGTGTCAAGTCCACATGGATGCTCCTGATAAAGAATTGCAATCTAGATAGGGCCTCTAGTAGCGGCCTGATGCCAAGTATTTGCCGTGATGCACAACCGGTATGGAGTCAAGATATTAAGCTTTCTCTGGCCCGAAGCTGTGATTGATTCGATAATGCATCTCGGTGTCCTCCTGACCGAATATCTAGACTATTCGGGGTGCGAACACCGACGTTTTGTCTGATGCTATCCCATGTACGGCCAAAGAGCCCTTTGAGTTTGCTTCCCCAAGATCTTGAGACAAGGGGCTGAGCCTCTCCGCAGATTCCGTCTGGGGCCCCATTCGATTCTCGGTTGCACTAGCTTACGTCTGGAGCCTCGTTTCTGCCGTCTTATCGACAGTCCCCCACGTGGAGCTATCCCTCTCCCCTCATTGTGATGGACAGCCGCCGCCAATCTCAGCATGGTTCTTGATTCCAGACGCGGCAATCACGGCAGATGTTTCGACTCAATCCCATTGACTCATCCCAATCTTTCACAATATGCTAATCATTTATTGACCGAGGTTTACCTTGTACAATCTTGCGGGGTAGAAGAAGCAAGCGATTACCCCATGCTGACCTGACCATAGCATACCATCTCCTTGCTCACAGGGCGTTGCAGTAGTGTCAAGCCTCCCCGCATTATTTCAATTTCCTGGGGCAATTGCTCTATCACACACAACTAGTCAAAGTTTAATTAGCATCAGCGTAACCTTCCAGTTGGTCGATCTATATAAGCCTGGGCCCCGTCTCCAGGTCAACTAATTTTTCAAACTTGTACAACTCCACGTCTCAAGGTGGTATATCTCATCCTCAACCGCCTCTCATTTCTGCCGCGATCCATTATTCCATATTCTTCGAAAGCAATTGGAGTTTGTCAATATGGCGTCCGACCCAGAGGTTTCTGCAGCGCCCGCAGGCGACACGAAGAAGTCAGCCCTGCCTACAGATGACCAGCGACCCCCTTCAATTGAATATGTCGAAAACCCCGACCTCGAGCCGACACCCAAAGTCGCTATATCCACAATGTTGGCTGTTTTCGTAAGTTTATCTGCTCACACTTGCTGTAAGATTGTGATCTGGGCTGTACTGACAAATAACTTCTTCCTTGTAGTTCATGGGCCTGACCTACGTTCCCGCCATCGCGACCGGATTCATCATGCCTACTCAGATCCTTCAGCAGATCGGTATGGCATTGGGAGACACGGAGAACATCGCTTGGATTCCTGGTAGTTGGTCCATCGGCTCTGCCGTTGCCTTCTCTATTGCTGGTGGTTTGAGTGACGTATTTGGACGTCGATACGTCCTCTTGTGCGGCCAGACTATTGTCCTGGTTGGTGGTGTAAGTTGCCAGACATGTTCTGCAAATGGAGAATTCCTCTTGTCTAACAGAATTGCTGTCTAGATTGTCTGTGCTGTTTCGCAGACTACGCTACACATCGTTGCTGGAACTACTTTGGTAGGCTTTGGTGCCGGCACCATTATGGTCGCGTATCCTGGAATCGCGGAGCTCCTGCCCAACAAGTACAGGTACGTAACTTCATTCAAACTTTGGCCCGAGACCAGTTTCTGATTTCATTTCTAGAGGTATTGGCTTGGCTTGGACCGAGTTCTGTATCACTATTCCTTGGGGTTCTTTAGCCGGCCTCATCGCCACCCATCTATATCTCAAGGCGAGCTGGAGATGGTGTTACTATATCACCATCATCTACGCTGCTATCTGTCTGATCGGAACCTTCATCTGCTACTTCCCTCCATCGCGACCCCAACATGACTTTGAGAGGACCCGTTGGCAGCAAGTCAAGGAGCTCGACTATATTGGACTTCTCCTCTTTGCTACCGGCATTACAGTATTCCTGATCGGTGTCACCTTCCTCGGCGCTACCCATAGGTCCATGACCCTCGTTGCGACAACTATCTCGATCGGTGCCTGTATCTTCATCGCGGCCTTTGTCTACGACTTTACCGTTCCGAAGAAGCCACTTTTCCCCATCAAGATCTTTCGCATGTACCGAGAATTCACTGTGTATCTTGTTGTCCTCTTCGTGTCTGGTATGATCTGGCAGGGAATTGTCACGCTCGGCAACCAGGGCACGCTGTTTATGTTCACCAATGATATCATCGAAATCGGTGTCATCTCAGTTCCCGCAAGCATGTCGGGGATCATTGGAGGCTGGATCATGCCTAGTCTCGTTCACAAGCTCAAGCACATCCGGTATCAGTTTGTCTTTGCCCTTCTCATGCAGACTGTCTTCACCGCATCATACGCCGCCGTGGTCCCCAACAACAAGACTGGTTGGACTATCCTCCCCATGTTCGGTCAGTCCTGCTTCACCTGGGTTACAGTCTTGTCCTACGTCTCTTCCGGTCTCTTGGTTCCTCAGGAGGACCTCGGAGTCTCGGCCGGTCTTATGGGCACCTTCCGTAGCGCTGGTGGATCGCTCGGTAACGCCATGTTCAGCACGATTTTGACCTCTATCGTCAACCGCGATCTCGGCAACAACATTGCTGGGGCTGCTATCGGTGCGGGATACTCTCCCAAAGACCTGCCTACCTTGATCCCAGCTGTCATCCAGAATGCAGTCGGCGTTCCTATGGCCATGGCCAAGGTCCCCAACGTAACAGAGCCAGTTCTCCAAGCCACAGCTGCCGCGTTCAAGAACACATACGCCCACGCATTCAGAACCGTGTTTTATTCGACCATCCCCTTGGGTGTATTGGCCATCATCGCGGCCTGCTTTATCCGTGATCCAAGTCACTTGCTTAACAACCATGTGGCTGTCCAGCAAGAGAAGGAAGTCCTCGGAAAGAAGAAGGATATCGAAATGGAGCCCAAGATCATTGATTAAACGCATTAGCATACAGGTAGTTCAGATTGTTATATCATCAAGCAATACACATCTGCATATTTGACATGAAGAATATTCCTGCTGTGAAGGGATCGCGTCTCTAAACCTTAAAACTCATACTTGTATTGTAGGGCTGCATCCGACTCCATCAGACGATGTCGGGGGTTGCACTGATGGCGCAACCGCATTTGACCAGGCATGAATAAATAAGGTTTATTAACCTAAGCTAGACTGACACTGGTAAGACCTTGACTCATACCCGTAGCTATTGTAGCATCGGCGATTTTGTTATGCTGTACCAAGGTCCAAGAGGTCCGTGATTGACAATTCACTTGACATAGGTAACCAATCGCATTCGGATGTATCTTACGAAATATATTGCTGATACGAAAGGATATGTACTCTATGAAAGACGGATAAGTTATAACTGACTACAGCTTGGATCTCTCTTCTCCGTCCAATTTCGCTTTCTCGGCTGCACTCAGCTCTCGTCTTTCTGGACCACCTCGACTGCCATCACCAAGGAAGGTATCCTCACGGTGCTCATATTCAGTATGAAACTTCCACTTATCTGCTAAGTGACTGGGCAGCTTCTTCTTCCAAGCTGATGCCATATATTCGCCCAAGACCGGGAGGAACTTGAACGCGCTAGAGATGTTAGTCAGGTGTCACTAACGAGGACTGTTGTCACTTACTGTCCACTTCCACCTCCGCCAACAAAGAGGTTTTTATAATCAGGATGATAGTCCATGATGAAGTCACCAGTAGGTGTATCTGTGTACCAGCACAATGCTACTCTCTCCAACGCACGATCAGCTAACTCCGGCAACATCTCGCGCAAGCCCGCTCGAAGACGTTCCTCAGCATCAGCTGGAACAAAGTTCTTTCGCTCCCGAGAAACAGGAGGAGGAACGGAGATGTTGGACTTGACAGAGTTATTGTCGCCCTTTGAAGGCGCTCGAGTATAGCCCCAGCCATGAACAGCAAACTTGAGCATCTTGGTATCTTCGTGGGGAGGAAAGTTGAACCATCCGGTGGCGTAGTTCATGTAAATAGGAATGTTCTTATACTTGATCATCTCTTCGTCTGTGAGGCGAAGGAAGCCGAGTGCTTGTGCCGTTGATAGTGTTGAGTTGTAGGTAGGAACAATACCTGAAGACCAGGCACCTGCAGCAAGAATGAAGTGATCACCTCGAACAGGAGTTCCCTCAAGGGTCTTGACTGCTTTGATCACTCCTTGAGTGTCGCTGTCAAAGCCGACGGCGGTTCCAGCTCGACCAGCGATGAAGGAGATGCCTAGCTCGAGACATTCATCACGGAGTTGCTTGATGGCCTTGTTCGCATCGGTCCAGCCGCCAGATTTGTTTACATAGCCCTCGAAGTTAGGTTGGGCAAGTTCCCCTGTCAAAATCGGGAATCTCCGCTTGGTATCAGCAGCATCTGCCAATCTGGTATAAGGCAGCTGTCGCTTATCAAGCTGTGCAATTGTCTTATCTGTCCAAGACTTCTCAGGCGTACTTCTTGAACCAGCAATGACATAGTCTGTCTGGTAGAAGATACCCTTATACTTAGGGTCTTGACACCATTTGCGATAAGCTTCATACGCAAGGGAGCAGTAATCGGTGTCGGCATAGTCAAATCGGATGACACGGGAGATGTCCGAGCTGGAACCATCCGGCACCTGAAGAGGTTAGCGGATCCACGTCACTGAAGCTGGGGTTCTTACAGGCGGCATATGCCTGTCAATGACAGTAATGTTCTGGTGACCCTCTAGCGCGAGCTGCTTGGCTGTAGTGAGGCCAAAAAGGCCCGCGCCAATGATTACGATCTTGCTGGTCTGATCCATGATGATGTGATGGAGGGAGAAGATGCTGTTTGGTAGGTCAGATTGAGAGTCTGGTAGAAAACTGACGTCTGATATATTGTACCCAAGTGTCCGGTGGGGACGGATGTGAACTCATGTGTGACCCTATCTACAGTGTCGATGTGCCGTGCACGTGAGCGGATCCTCACCAGATAATCCAACTCGCGGCCCATCAATTGATGGCTTTTTATCTAGTAAATAATTGAGAAAGCATAATAGATCATATTCTAATCTACGGATGACCTCCCGCCGATTCATCCTTTGCCTTAGCTTCTCCAAAAATATCCAATATCCATGTTTGGCCCTTTTACTCCTTTAGAATGCTTGATTAAGAGAAGATGATGATGTCTGCAAGCGTGTCGGAATTGACACTCGGAGAAAGCGTGCAAGACACAGATATATGTGATTGAAATTATCCAATCAAAGTAGGAGTGCTGGATGGAGATTGGGAAAGCAACTGAAGTTACTGTATATCATATGTGTCTGGCATAAATTGTGAAAAGATATCGTTCAAATTCACTTCCTCAAGTTCCCCAACGTCAAACATGAAGGGATCAAAGGATTCCTCTCTTTGACTTGGCACCGACTGGCTCACCTGTATCTCAGTCAAAGGATGAATGTAATGCGTTGAGATGCGAATCATGGCATCTTGAGGACGACTTGAACTGTCTCCACACAGCGGTGTCATCTGGCTGATCTTGGGATCTACCAGAGCCCAAAACAGAGCAGGATGAAAAACAACAGAGATGCCTCTCCCAGAAGGTGGCTGTGAGCTATTGTCTGCGGTAGAGTCCAAGGTCTGTAGTAATTCGAGCTGGAAACCTGTTAGCGCCCGGGCTGAGTAGCTACGAGATACGCACCTTTTGCGCAATGTGCGGCCATGTCGATGACAGTCTCTCCAAAAACCCTTTGCACCACTCTAGATCGCCCTTCGCCTTTCCGGCGACTTTCGGGTCAATCGCACGTTGGAATAGCCAAGGTATAGTTGCGACTACTGCTACAAGCTGCCCTACTAAAGGGTCACATATCTCGAAGCGCAGCTCCTCGCATAGGCGTAAGAGTTTGAACACCCATGCTGAGTTAAATAGAGCCTGATCGACAGTTTGCTGTAAAAAGGAGCGGGCTTGAAGTCCACTCGATCTATCTCGCATAGCTACCAGGTGGATGAAAGGATGATGTAGGATCGCTGTGAGGGCGTGAGTAACGACTTGCATGAGAAGCCACGGTATCCAGTACTCGCGCTGATCTTGAAGCTCTGCGGCCATTCTCTTGGTGAAATGGACGTTTCTTAGCAGATGGCTATGGGGAAGCTTGGTTTCATGTTTATAAAGCTCTGCACAGAGGATGTAATGCATTGAACCCGGTAACCATGCTGTCTCTGCTTTTCCGATTCTGACTTGGTGCATATATGATGAGAGGTGACCCCACATCTCGATGACGTTGATATAATATGCGGTCACCCCCAGATCCTCGGATGCATCGTCTGAGAAGAGATCTGGAGGGCACTCGCCATCATTCGTGGGCGGAAGTGACGGTGGCCTACGAGCGCTAGCTGGGTATCTGTGTTCGTCATTGTCGTATATACTACTACGCTCTTGAGGCATGAATGTTTGCTCTAGAAGAGCAACGGTCCAGTGACATCTGAGGCTGTCTTCAAGGCCGGGTGATGATTCATAGAAAGAACTTTGAGATAGCTTTCGGAGAGCCTCGAGTCGCGACATGGTTCCGATGCTCATCCATGCTCGGCCTGGCTTACAAGCTGGTTCGCCTGCGTCAGTTTACCGCCCATGAGAAGAAGACGGAATTGACTTACCAGCGACGTCAACTAGGACAAGCAAGCATAAGGCTTGCACAATCTCAAGCTTGGGAATGCCCTGAGAGGCAAGGATGGCGACCTCTTGCTGTGCAGAGCTACCAAACCACTCAACCGCCTTGGATTGTTTTCCATTGAAGAAGTCATGCGCACTATACCTCACAGTGAGCGCCAAGAAGCTATAGAGAAGATATTGAGGTGCCGAAGTAAGAGTGTCCCGGAGTTGAGATATGTTGAAAAGTTGTAAAGGCTGGAGGTGTAGTTTGACACGATAGATCTCTATAAGATGGTCCAAAACCTCTGACGGCACATCTGGACTGGAAAGTTCAGTAACAACAATATTTGGGCGAAAGAAGGCGACATACTTGTCCACATCAAAGGATGCATCTATAGATGGGGGCGAGGTCATGCCAGGACTTGCGCTGTACTCTGCTTGCAAACTTGTAGATGGGATACTTGCAGAAGTACTTGGAGAGGGTCCGGGGCCAGTCGCTGAGGCTGACGGTGGTCTAGAGAATGAGCAATCACTCCGTAAATATGACTGTTTATCAACTTACTGAAGTAACTCATAAATGCCCTTCACTTGTGATTCTAGCATCTGGAATCGTTCCTGTAAGTCATCTCTTTGGGGACTTTTCGTGTTAGCTTCCTCTCATTGACTGGTATGATTAACCCTACCTTTTGGTGACTCTATTACTTTTTCGTGCCGTAGTTCTTATTGGTTCCGGAGACCGGTAAGTGCATGCTTGATTAAGCCGTCCACAGAAAGAGCATGTCGGCCTTTCACCCGTGCATTTGCTCTTCTTCTTCCTATACAAAGTCAACCCAATTTCGAATCCGATATTTATGATCACGGTATCTTACCGGCATGGCTCACAAGCCTGCTTGCTCCGGGGCTCCATTTTGATGAAATAGCCGTTCAAAGGCCGGGACGGTTGATAAAAACCATCCGAGTTGTTGCGATCAGCAGATCTGGACACGAAGATGGGGACGGAACGCGGAAGTTGAATTGGTCATTCAGAGGCACGTGAGCGGAAGCTAGCAGTCATCGATCTTACCCCGCCGGACCTTATCGGGTCGGAGTAGAATGAGTCTGAAGGACAGGTCGGGAATGGATGCTAGGTCATGTTATATTCAGGCGATCTCCCGTATATCTTTTGGCAGAACCATGTGTTGAACACTGTTGTCATCCAGTTGAGCGGCCTAACTTATTGTAAGAGATGATTGATGGATGAGACGTACTGGAGAGCCTAGACTCCTTGCAGTAACTCCGCTCATACACCAATGGAGTCTCACGAACCACTGTAACGTTGTCTCTGCGCATTACATCACTTGAAAGTGGCTTGCATCTGTGAGGCATCAGTGAGGGGTCAAGCCAGACATTACTATCACGATATCTTCCTTTAAATACTCATTTCCAACCTTTTGTCGACATCTTTTTGCAGTCATGGCAACTCACGCTACTTACCCCAGTCTACGGGACAAGACCGTGCTCATTACAGGCGGCGCAGAAGGCATCGGTGCTGCTACAGTGGAGCTGTTCACGCTACAGGGCAGCCAGGTCATCTTCATCGACATCGCTGAGGACTCAGCGAAAAAGACAATTGACCGCGCTGTATCGCGCGCCAAAGACGCCAATGTGCAAGCCAAAGCACCCATCTTCTACGATTGCACCGTTTCACATTTACCAATGCTGCAATACACGGTCAAGAGAATCCAAGATGAACATGGCATGATACATATCTTGGTCAACAACGCTGCAGCTGCTGGAAACAGAGCCAGGCTCGAAACAGAAAATGTCAGACCTGAAGATTGGGAAGTAAACATCAACACCAATCTCCGACATGTTTTCTTCATGAGCCAAGCTGTTCTTCCAGCGATGAGAGAGGCGAAAAGCGGGAGCATCATCAACCTCGGGTCAATCACCTGGCGCATCCCCGCTCAAGGAACTCCAGGTACGTTAACATTCCTGTCTGACATTTCAGTCTGCTAACACGACAAGTCTACGGCGCATGCAAGGCGGGAATCATGGGTCTTACGCGTACTCAAAGTAAAGAGTATGGCAAGTACAACATTCGCATCAACAGTGTTATGCCTGGTGCCATTGCGACCCAGCGACAGAGAGATGAGGTTCTCACACCCGAGTACCGCGAGGAGGTTATGCGCGGCCAGAGTTTGCAGCGAGATCTAGAGCCGGAGGAAGTAGCTAAAGTGATTGTGTTCCTGGGTAGTGACGAAGCTAGTGCAGTGACGGGCAGTTCGTATGTTGTTGATGGCGGTTGGTACAGCGATCCATGAGCAGTGGCTGGTCCAGTCCTTTATGCTGCAATCGAACGCGCCTATATACGAGAATTAAGATTATCAAGATTGTCTAATGCGATTCCGAACTGAGGCTCGTCGCGGAGGCATTGTCCGGTGAAATAAGTTCCTGATCAACGATGTCGGGCCAAGATCCGAACCCCCTCATCTCAGTGGATCTACATCACTGTCAGCGAGCGGGGAACTTCAAGCCACGAACTACATCAGAGCTCAATCAGGTACTCAGCAGTACACGTTACCAATTATACTTCAAGAAATTCCTGCTCAAATATGGAACCGTGGCACCACACAGCGACCCAAATCCTGAAGAACATTCGCTCTGGTAATCTCACAGTTGAGCAGTATGCTTCATCGCTACTTGAGCGGATCAAGCAACGAGATGACGATGTCAAAGCTTGGGCGTATCTTGACCCAAAGGCTGTTTTGGAACAGGCCAGAAAATTAGATCAAGTTCCAAAGGATCACCGAGGACCATTGCATGGCCTTCCTGTTGGGATCAAGGACATCATATTGACCAAAGGTTGATGTTCAAAAGCATGCTATCAGAGACAGAACCAGTCGCTGACAACTTATCAGATATGCCGACCGAACATGGTTCAACCATCTATAAGGATGATCACCCCGTAATCGACGCCGGATCGGTCATGGTTCTCCGTCAAGCAGGATGTCTCGTCTTCGGTAAGTCAAGTCAGCTTTTCTAAATGCCAATTTCTGATCATGACCAGGCAAAACCACAACCACCGAGTTTGCCGCATCCTTCACCGGCCCAGCTACTCGCAATGCACACAGTACCTCTCATACTCCAGGAGGCTCCTCAGCCGGTTCAGCCGCCGCAGTAGCAGACTTTCAGATCCCTGTTGCACTAGGTTCCCAGACTGTAGGCTCCATCGTTCGACCGGCTGCGTTCAACGGCATCTACGGCTTCAAGCCTACATGGGGAGCTATCACAAGAGAGGGACAAAAGTTCTGTGCTCCAACTGTTGATACGATCGGCTTCTTTTCCCGCAGCATTTCGGACTTTGAGATCCTGGCTGACGTGTTTGCTTTGCACGATGATGAGAAAAGCACGTTTGAGGATATCAAGGGCTCAAAATTTGCTGTATGTAGGACATCGAAGTGGGACTTAGCTGGAAAGGGTACGATCGCTGCTATGGATAAAGCTGTGGAGCTTCTCAAAGCACATGGCGCCAAAGTCGAAGAGCTTGATCTTGGTCCAGACTTTGACCAGGTCATTGATTGGCACTTGACCCTCGTACGCCTCGAGGGTGCAACGAGTCTGTGGCCGGAATATTACCAAGACAAAGATCAGCTTGATCCAGTCTTGGCGAAAGGTGTTCAAGAGAAGCACAAAATCTCACGAAAGGCCCAGCTCGATGCTTATGACGGGCTTGCAGCCCTACGACCGCGCTTTGATAAGATGGCAGATGACTATGTCGCTGTGCTGGTTCCGAGTGTCTTTGATGAAGCTCCTGAAGGCCTTGGGAACACAGGAAGCCCTATTTTTGCAGCGACTTGGACGGTGAGTTGATCTACGCTAGATCTTGGATTTCGCTAACCTTAGTAGGCGTTACATACGCCAGTGGTCAATATCCCAGGCTTTCGTGGAAAGAGTAACTTACCAGTTGGGGTTTCTCTTGTGTCTGCAAGACTTCGTGATCGTCACCTCCTCAAGGTGAGCCAGGCTGTTGGTCAAATCTTCGAGGCTGAGGGTGGGTGGAATAAGTAGTCTATGCCGGGTTGGTCACTTGGCTCGTCGTTGACATCCCACGAGCTTTGTAATAAGTTTAGCCTGGAATATTAAGAAATATTCAGTTCTCATTCATAGGGGAGTCAAGGTGATCGATGATTGTAAGTCTTTTCGCTTGTCTAATTCTATGTCTATTTCAACAGTAAAGATAAAGTCATCCCGTCTATCGTCGATGATCATCCTCCTCATCGTCAGACCCTATCAAGAACTCCTCTTCCCGCCTCAATTCTTCCATCTGAATATCATCATTCTTCAGTTTCGTGTAAACCTGTCTCTGCCTCCACGTCTTCAGCCTTCTAATTCCGTACACAACGGCAAGGATAAACGCCGACATAATCACGGCCATGATCCCGAGAGACCTCCATAATCTCCAGCCTCGTATACAGCAAGGATACCAGTACATAAAAACACCAACTGCCCACTCTTTCCAGCCCATCTTTCTCGCATGATCACGCACAAGACCCTTGCGAATTAAATGCTTGAAGCGAGGACCGTTGGGACCAGAGTTGAAGCGCTTAAGACCAAAGTGCGGTACCGTTTCTTGCCGTGGGTCAGAGTCGGGATAGCTGATGTCGCCCCAGTGGCCAGTGAAGTCGAACCACGAAGTGTAGTTCTGGGAGGGCTCAGTCGAAGCGGGTTCAAATGGCGAAATAATCGGAGTAATGGTGAAGGAATCGGGATCGAAGCGATAGTAGTAGGCTGATTGAGCTGGGTTCCATAGCTTGCCCTCGTCACAGTAGTCGAACATTGCTGCGTTGTGAATTTGGTGGCTGTGGCTTGGTGAGTCATTGTTTGAGAACAGAACCATATTACATACCCTCTTTGTGGATAGTTGGCGTGCGAACCGAGGGCACTGTACACGATAGGCTGAGATACTTGTTAGTCGATGAAATCTGAGGGGATGAGCACTCCTCCTACCCTTCCATCAGTAATGTTGATCGTCGAGTCGTCCCATTTGAAACCAACGCCGTCGATATGCTGGCTGTAGTAAATACCAACAGGAGTCCCGTTGTGAAATCTGACCATATTGTGCTCCCTGACATCAAAGGTTAGATGAACCGCTGACCGTGAGAGGGAGCAGACTTACCAGTCTCCAACATGGTTGCCGAAGTGCATGCCTGACGATAAATTCTCATCTCCGACTAAATGATTGATTGGTTCCATAACTTGAGTGATATTTGGTCCCTCGTTGAATGAGTAGAAATAAAAGTAGAATGCATCGATGTCAACGTCGCTCTTCTCTACCAGGATCACGGCGCAGGGTACAGAGTTGGCGATCCGGCCAGAATCATCCGGTGCTTCACCCAGAATCCATTGAGGATAAGTGAGAGGATCCTCCTTGGCTGTGAGCGCAACGTCTTCACCACCGAAGCTGTTGAGCTCCCCAAGATTCGAGAGGTCGATAGATGACGGCCCACTAATCGGTTGCTCATTGAGTTTCGGTATTGTGTTGATGAGGTGAGCTGATAAATCGCTAGGCATAAAGCGATCCTCTGGATGAAG
This sequence comes from Fusarium ramigenum, assembly GCA_013186855.1. Taxonomy (NCBI): domain Eukaryota; kingdom Fungi; phylum Ascomycota; class Sordariomycetes; order Hypocreales; family Nectriaceae; genus Fusarium; species Fusarium ramigenum. The sequence goes on from JAAOAT010000439.1 coordinate 16,939, forward strand.
CCATACTAATGGCGCTGCAATATTCGCTCAGTACTCAAGGCCATGATGACGATGGATCGATGAGATATTACTCACCATGATTAGCGACATAATCTGGACAGCGATCAAGGCCCGAGGCTTCCGAAGCTGCCAAGACGTAACCAGCATCAAGGCAGAGAAGAAGCAGCGTCGTTGGTATCAGCGAATGTATTGACGCGTCCCGAAACATGTCGAAAGGCCTCGTGTCCCTGGGGGATCTCGAAATTGTTTGGAAACAGATCTCACTAACCCGAGTTAAGTTCACGCGCGATAGTGATAGCGATACCAGTAGCGCTGAGGTAATCATAGGCCGGGATCTTCGGCTGAAAACAGGATCGATCTCATTGGTGCTGCCGTAATTCTCCGCTCTTGTCGGCCAATCGATTCGTCGCTGGCCATTGAAGGGCTAGGCAATAACCGGATACGAGATCTTTATTTAACCTGGAAGGTCACTCACTGAGAGAGAGACATGATCAAGTCAGAAGGAATGAAGATCCATAGCTCGACATACGGCAGATTAAATTATTTGTATTATTTCAGATCTCTTATCTAAGGTACTTCTAGATATCGCTCCCGGTGATAATATCCATCTCGTTCAACGGAACCAATTTAGTCCGAAAGATCAACTTGTGACCAACAAACATGACAATAAACAAGATCAGGCTAATGTAAGCTGTGAAAAAGGAGCTGGTATCCCACTCAATAAACACCTGAAATCCACTCGTAATGATAATCAAAACGCTGAAGAACAGACCGTACCAAGACAGATATGGCTGCAAGGGCGCAACGTAGGGTAATTCGGATCGGGGAATCCCTTGAAGAGCCAAGGCCTTCATGAAGCGAATGTGACAGAGCGAAATGATGGCCCATGCGATAAATCCCGCAACAGAAGTAATACTCAAGAACCAGTTGAAAACAACAGTTCCGTCGTTCGACAAATTGAGGAAAGACAAAAAGCCGACAGCGGCGCAAACACCGACGGCGTTATAAGGTGTTCCGAAGCGGTTTGTCTTTTTCAGAAATGCCGGTGCGTGGCCCGAATCTGCCAGAGAAATGAGAATGCGGCTGCTGGAATACACATCCGAGTTCGCTGCAGTCAATACAGCAGTCAAGAGAACCGCGTTGAGGATGGACGGCAGTATAGGAACACCAGCCAATTGAGCGACAATAACCAGAGGAGATGCTGAAGCGTCTTGCGACTCGCTGAGAAGGTCTTTGTTCGTGGATGGAATATTGAGACCGAGGAAGAACACTGTGGCGATAAAGATTGAGAAAACGCCCCAAAAAGTCCAACGCATCGCAGAAGGGATTGTCTTGCGCGGATCCTTTGTTTCGCCTGCACCGATGGCTACCAATTCTGAACCCTGATAACTGAAACCAGCGGTGATCAAAACGGACCAGAAGCCAACGAAACGTCCAACGTCTCCCTCGACAAGATGCTCACTGAACGCTCCAGGGTCCTTCCAGTACTTGAACCCGAGATATCCCTGATCTCCGACGCCGGCATTGACACAAATCGAAAAGATAATGAAGCCAATGATAGTGATGACTTTGATGCTCGAAAACCACATTTCGAACTCTCCGAACCAGCGAACAGGCATGAAATTGGCAGCAGTGAAGAGGACCCAAAATATAGCGATCCAGATACCGATATTCAGGCCCTTCTCCCAGTACTGGATGATCAGTCCCGCGGCTGTCAACTCGAGCGCAAACGTGATGGTCCAGCTGAACCAATAAATCCAACCCATGGCGAAGCCGAATGTTGGGTCGAGAAAGCGCGAAGCGTATGTTGTAAAGGCGCCTGCGACGGGGATGTATGCTGCCATTTCGCCTAGGGCTGTCATCACTGCAAAGAGAAGACTTCCGACGAAGATGAAGGCTATGAGGAGGGAGACGGGGCCAGCTGTTGCGAGGGCGTTGCCTGTGCCGATGAAGAGACCTGTACCGACTGCGGCGCCGATGGCGATGAATTGGAGATGTCGGCCATGGAGGGCGCGTTCAAGCTCAGTGTCGTTTGTGCCATGCTCGATGGACTTGGTGGAGGGGGTCGATTCGTTCACCTCGGGTTGAGGGTCCGTCTTGGCTTGAATATCCATGGTCATGTAGTTCGTCATGGTGTGAATGACATGAGAGCAGACTCCTAAAATCTGATGGCGAGAGGGCATCTTCTTCACTCCTTCAGACAGCCGATTTCGGGCCATCTAACATAGTAAGTCATGTCCGAATACTCGGGGCAACATACGAGTGATTGCTCATCTTGTCGATGAAAGGCGAACATGTGGAGCCATAGAATCATAAAAGTCGATATCCATTATATAATAGTTTAGTGAGATGCCTTCACTATTCCCTTCTACCCCAATTCCAGAACCAACCCCACGGAACATGTGGATCTTGGGCGTTGAGGTTTGAGCGCCATGATGTCGCCGCATCGCCCAACACCCGCCTTGGCGCGACATCTTATCGTTCCCCGATCGATCGATGAATTCTCAAAAGCAAATAAACTAGACCTTAATCAAAGTCTACGTTTAGATACAGTCTTTTCGTTCAAATACATAAGCTAGGAAGAGGTCATGTCTAGCCAGGGCGGATGTTCGAGTTGGGCGTGGTGGGGCTTGTTGAGATGTCGCTCTAGGGCGGAGGCTACAGATCTGTGCTTGATTGCCACCTACCCTTTAAGGTAGTCACTTGAGATTGAGTGCATGCACTAAAAGAGCCTCGTGGTCTGTCTAGCAGTTAAGAATTCAAGCAATGAGATCATAAGTCTCAGTAGACACGGCACTTAACTACCTATCAAGGTTCACTATCATTTGCTTGGAGGTAGACAATGCCACTGAGTAAGTAGCAGAAAATAAGCATTTTTGCTTGATTCTTCAGAGATATTATCTAGCGATTACTACAATGGATAAAGGAAGTACTTGTTCTCCAGATCAGTCAAGTCCAACATCGAAACATCCACCTTGACCTTGACAGTTTCACCATCCACAATCTGTTCGACATATCCTTCTCCATGGTTACCAAGTGCTTCCTGTTCAGCGATCCACTGCCGTCGCTCTTTGTTTCTCTTAGAGAGGATGAACCGAATCGTGATCAACAGAATGGGCGTCAGGGTAAAACTGGCCACGATCTGGACAATCCAAGCAGGGTAGTAACGCGGCCCTCCAGTCTTCCATAGTTGCGGCGAAATGATGTTCGAGATTCCATAGAGCACCATGAACATGGCGTTTCGGGTGAGACGCTTTGTATGGCCGGCGCAACTCGAGGACACCCAGCCAACAGAAATGATCCACGTTTGCGCGAAGCAATTAGGGGGAAGGAGAAGGCAAGCAAGCATGGGTATGGTATTGCCCCATGGAATGGTGACCATGCCGATACTACTCGCGATACAAGGTACGCACCAAAGTGCAGCCCACCAAGCGCTATGTCCAGGGAAGAAGCGTATCAGAAGCGATGCTGTGATGCATGCAAGAATTGCAAAGCCTCCAGAAGCAACCCAAACAAGGGTAGAACCAAGCGGAGAAACTCCAAGGTCTAGGAAGAGCAAGCTCTGCTGGTATGGAAGGTTATTTGCCAGCATGAGGGTGAAGCCTGAGAAAGCGAAGAGCCAAGAGATGGGGTCCTTCAAACATTCAATGAACTGATGCTTCTTGAACGTCTTCTGCTCGATCGAGCTGCGGGTGGTTTCATGAATGCGACGAATGGTATGGACCTTCTGTTCAGTAGTCAAGAACCAGGCTGTCGCGGGGTTATTGGGATACCAGAACCAGGTGATGACCGAGAGGACAAGCGATATACCGCCCGTGATAATCATGAAGAACTTCCACGGGCTAGTGCTGGCCTTGCTATACAACAAACCGTATGAGACAAGGCCGGTGAACATGGGCGAGCCGATGCAAGAAGTGTAAAACAGAGGCTGAACCTGGTGGAGCTCCTCAGGCGTAAAGAACATTGCCATGGTGATCTCAAGAGCTGGAATGACCGCGGATTCGACAAAGCCGAGGAAGAAGCGAAGAGGGATCAGGGCTCCATAGCTCTGGGCAACACAGTGGAGGAGGACAATGACAGCCCAGGTAAAGATGATTCCTGAGATGAACGTGCGCAGGGGTAGCTTTTGGATGAGAAGCTGTCCGGGAATCTGTCCGATAATGTAACCTGGAAGAGTTAGCTGTGTTTGCCTTAGACAATGAGGTGACTAACCGGTGTAAAAGAGTGAGTTCAAGTTGTTGTACTCGGAATTATTAAGCCCCGTATCCTTGAAAAGCCCAAGTAGTGTAGCCTGGCCCAGCGTACTCTTATCGACCTACCCCCGAGCTGTTAGTGCCACTCACATTTGAAGATCTGGCTTACTTACATAGAGCATAAAGTCGATGAACGTGACAAGCAAAAGGACATGGATGTAAATCTTGCGCTTGAGTTTCTTCTTCTTCTCGGGAGTAAGTTCCCCAACCTCATGCCCGTGCTTTTCGATAAGATCAAGAGTCTCATCTGCGGCTCGGCCAGAGATAACGGCTCCCTCATTGAGTGAGCTGCTAGAGCTTGCGTTAGCGACCTTGGGGTCGACTTGCTTCTCGTCACTCATGGTATAGTTGATCTGTAGACGAGTGGCGATAGAAGATGAAGACGAATGTGAGAGCAAGTGTAAAGTGTCATCTTGGCGTTCTTCGATGCTCTTAAATATGCATGCAGGATCTGTCGATGATCGGGTGCCGGCAAGATGCCCAGTGACCTACAGGGTCATATCTTAAGTTTGCAGGGGAGTTTGGTCAATGTGGGTCTGCTAAAGGAGCCATTCTAGATCTTAATACCATGTGTGGCTGTAGCTGGGTTTCTAGAACCTGTCTTGCATGAAAGCCGTTCGACTTTTCAACATGAACCTATCCACAACTGTCTATTCGCCATACAGACTAGCAATCACATAATGAATGTTGCCACAATATGTCGATTCAAGGGCGTTATCACCCTGCTAGTTGGTTTTCTCGGATAGATCCTGGAGATTCCATCGAACCGCACGGCTGGGTCATGCAAGATGGTTAATGCCTCCACGATTCTAACACCTCCGAGAAGATGTTCCACGATGATCGCTAGTCGGCGTGATGGCTATAGGAGATCATTCACCTGCAAACTCCTAACGTGAAAAGAGTGACATAACCGTCACTCATTGGAATCCAGTGTTGTATCATTGTCTTTGCGGAACCACCGACTCGGGTCCGACATGCGGCTCCGTAGTGGATACAACTCGCGGCGAAGGCATTAGTCGATGATCGATCATTCATTGAGCCAAGCCCATAGGGCTATTACTCGGTAGCTTAAAATTAGATTGATTTCTCTTGCGGATGCGAATTGCGCAATTATTCCTTGCAGTAACGTCTTTGATAAGGGCGCACAGTAGACATTGCATGAACCCTTTCGGCATGACTCCATTATATACACGAATGCCCACGTGGGCTGATTCCGCAACAAAAAACCACGAAATTATCATCTTATTTCTTCATGAGAAATCCATCTCTGTTCACTAATCACGAGAGATGAAGAAGATGCATCCTGTCAAATAGTCATTAGCATACCGACATACCATCTACCATCAAGGCTAACTTGCCAGTCCTCTAACGGCACTCTCTCCTCCAACATATTCGCCGCCTGCATAGCCTGGTCAAGGTTTGCTTTGACAGCCAGCTCCTTCAGGCGATCAATGATGTACAGCCTCGCAGGTGGAGGGCAAACCTCGGACCCCGCAGCATTTGCCAGTGGCCAGACAACATATCTTGAAGCTGTTCGAAACGGCGTATTCAGCAACTCTAGGGAGTATGGAACACTAGCTAGCATGTCGTCAATGACGTCGCTAGCTTGCAACGCAGCCTTGATGGGAATCTGGCTCCAGGTGGCTTTAAGAGGGTCGTCGTCGTCGGGTTCATTGATGATGACTTGATGGGGATTCCCATCGAAGACGCTGTATATCCACTCTTTGACTGTCAACCGCATGAGTCTAGCGGTGTTGTACACACGAGCTGACTGTTGAGAATGATATCTGTGTATAGTATCTTTGTAAGCGCAGATCTCCGTGCCAGTAGCATTCTGTCGGTATTCGTCGGAGTTGACATCGACAACCTCATACGACAGTTCTTTGAAGAATATATCGATAAACTGGGCAGCCTTTTGGTCAAGCTCCATGCACTCCCTCACAAATTCCGTCGCTAACATTCCCTTTCGGGCGTCAGACATTCTGGCGAACTGACAGACGAATTCGATCATGCGAGCCCTGGATTCGTCGAGTCCCGATTCGCCAGAAAGGGCATAATCGTAGAGTTGCAAGAAGTCGTCGGCTATAGGGCTTGATTGCATTATGCAATTTGTCAACACGTTGATGGCGGTATGGTGGAACAGTCTGCGCCCGAGTTCGGTCCGAAACTGTTGCTTTCCTCGCATCACCAATAGTCTTAATGAGCCTTGAACGTGCAATTCCCAGTTCCTTGTCGAGCCTCGGCCTTCGAACACCAATCCCTCAAAGGTTGAGAGTAGCAATACACGGAGAAGAGTCTTGTCAAGGATGGCTACTCGTGGATCGCTTAGATCTTGGTTCGTCCGAGTCAAGGCTTTGGAGTAGTGGTAACGGGCTGCATGTAAGAGGTCACCGCGTCGATGTTCGAGAGCTAGGGATGCAAGAGCTGGGGCATGAATGGCCTGTATTATGTCATCGTCTATGGCGAGAGCAGTTGTGTGTTGATGCAGGTATGCGAAGGGGCCGGATCGCGTGAAGATGGAAAGAAAGTACCCAAGTGCAAGTTCTTCAGGAGGACTTGAGATTCGGAGACAGTCTACTTCCATGTAATTGGGTTGAATTGACTCATCTGGAGAGTTACAATCACTGGATGAGCCGTAGGATTCGGGGCTTGTCTTTGTGTTGACACATCTCTGACGTTGTACTTTCCGTATGACGGCTGAGGTTTGGTCTTTGATCTTAACAGGGTGAACGTCTCGATACCCAAAACAGGATATTTTCATCCGCACGCATGTTGAACAAGAGGGTTTTTTGAGATCACACTATAACAAGGTTAGATGCTTAGCAACAAAATATGCATACGGACCATACCTTTCTGCGCTTCTCTCGACAGGGTTCGCATGCACGCGAAGGTTTGCCGGAGAAGACCATGGTTCCGATATCAGATGACCGGTTTCTTATTGGCTGTTGAACACTTTTCGGTTTAGTCCACTCGGTGGCTCTAGTACTTTATGGCAGGCCTTGAGGCTGTATGGCAGATTCAGTGATGGATGGATGTGTTGAAAAAGGCGAATGTTTCGACGGAATATTGAAGTATTTGGTGGTTCTTGGAACTGCTTGCTAGCGTCGAAATGCCCACCAGATTAGGATTAGCTTACTCTTTGGCCTAACATTGGGCCGTTCAGTGATAAGCCGGGTATTTCGGCACCTATCAGAGGCCAAACACGCTGGAGGCCTTCGCTAAGCCATTTGATCCTTGCGTCATCTCACCCCAAGGCTCTGCCGAGTGCCGGGAATTCTCTGTCGTTCAACCACACAATGTTGACCATCTCCGCTGTTGAAGCAACTTCATTCCATTGCCAATGGGTAGAAAGCTAAATCGGAGTCAATTAAACTAATCTAATGGGTCACGGACAGTCCCTCAAAGTGGCGATGCACAGCTGATGGGGCGTCATGAGTGATCAGACTCAAAGTGACTCTTGCTGAGATGCAGTAGTCACTGTCTCTGATCAGACATTCAGTTGTGCATGGTCTGATTCGCAAATACATCCTCAAGCCAATCAAGCGAAACCTGATTCATTAGCACGTAACCGCCAACCTGACAATGAAGTCCAGCCCCCAACGCCGTCTCAAAGAGGTGATACGTTGCCCGACTTCCAAGCTGCTTCGTCAACTCCTTCGCCTGTCCAGGGAAGAACATATCATTCTGACCATCGCCAACAAAAACAGGCGCCTTGATCTTATCCACGATGCCCTTTAAGTTGAACCCTTGGGACTTTTCCAGCAGCGTGTACGCCGAGTGAGTCTTGAATGACCACTCTCCCTGATCGATACCCCATCGCAGAGTCGAAGGCATGCTCGCGTTGTTCTGCACCAAAGCGACCGCTTCATCAATCTCTTTCTTCTTTTCAGCTTTGAATAGCTCGGTGATTTCAGGCCCGAATTGCTTGAACATTGCTTGACCGAAATCGAAGACCCCATCGAGGGCAATCACTGCTGCTAGACGATGCTCAAAGGCTGCGGCACGAGGCGCAAGAATTCCTCCAAACGAGAATCCCATCAGCGCAAGCTTGCAGCCGTCTACATCTCCTCGAGAAAGCGCATAATCAACAATCGGTGTGACGACTCTTTCCCACTCAGGGATGAAGCCAAGATCCTGGTACCGACGGACAGTTGGCTGGCCTGGTCCCTCATACACGATAGCATTCATGCCTCGTTGCAGCAAAGCCTCGCCCATGGTATGATACAGGTCCTCCATGGAGCCATCATATCCGGTACCCAGGATGACAGTAGGACGACGACCGGGTTTGTCCGTCTTGAAGAAGATAGCAGGGACAGTAAAGTTGTCAGCCTGTAGCTCAATACGCTTGCCGGGAACGGGAAGGAGGTGCATTGCTTTGTCGAAGGCGTCGGCCTGCTGCTTCCAAAGTGACATAATTCTAGGATCACTCCAGTTTCCGTGCAAGAATGCATTAGCAGAGCGATAATAGGTCGAGGCCCTGAAGTACGCATTTCGCGCCGAAACAGGATGCTTCTTGCAGTCGATTGCCTTTGCCTGATTGTGAACACGAGTCGCAAGGTCGTAGTACGCTTGATAGTAGCTTTCGAAATATCCTGTCTTAATCTGACTTGCCGCGACGAGAATCTCTCCGATGTCTGCTCCCTGGTAGGGAGCTGTGGCCAAGGTCACCATGACGTTGAAGTTAAAGTCAACGTCCGGGATGATCTGCAGCTGGGTGACATTCTTCGAATCGTCTCTGCGGCGTAAGTTTACTTCTGATGGAAGTGCATATGCAGAACGCTGTCGAACAGTATTATCAGTATATGTTTCATCTTCAATAAATACTGGACGTACCGATTGGAGAGTTGTCAGAAAGACAAGGACGGCGGCGTTGTTCAATTTCATTTTGCTCGCTTGCTGTATTGTAAAATGGCGTAGATATTTGATGGAGAGCAAGTTTTGATACAGAGTGGAAGAAATTCGATAATGGAGTTCTTCGATTATTTTATACACATTCTTTATCCTTAAAGTCACTGAGGTACTTCAAGAGCTTTCTCTTCCTGTCATAGTACAGCACGGGCGGCATGGGGCGATCGTCTACTGCGGACCGTCAGCTTACTAGTCGAAAGTCTCGCCATATCGGAAGGCCTGCTATATCTGGCACTTGTTTCGACGTAATATTCGCATTACCTAGCCCAGATTCGCATTCGTTAGGCACATTCAAACATTGAACGGCTGAGATATCCGGTGCGCATCACCGCCTCTGCACAGCCGTATGCTATTGTACGCCGGGGCGAATCAATGAGCGACAAGATGCATTTTAGGGGGACACTGCCTGGCGAACCGACTTCTCATTCGAATCATAATAGTAACAACAAACAGAATCATGGTATCAAAGCATTGTGGAGTGTACACATTTGACGCAAGCAGTGATAAATGTGTTTAATAATTGCATAGTATTGAGCTCTGGCTATTGCCTGCTATGACAACTGAATGAAGGTTGGAAGTTGAAGCTTTATTCTTGTCAAGAAGAGTCCTCAGAACGCATGAGAAGCATCCCTCTTTGTATACTCTTCATGCCAGTGCGATTCCATACTGTTCCATAGCTTATAACAGCAGCGAGTAATGCCAAGTTCCCGAGAAACATACGCTGTTCTCCACTACGAATGTTTCTCCCTTCATGTCACTGTAACTCTAAATACGAAACTCTTGCGAAAACAGTCTTGGGAGGCTGACTCTATTCTAATCAAATACGCAGTTCACTTCAAAATCCAGCCTCCAGCAATCACAGCCTAACACCATTCGTTTCGCATACTCAATACACTTGCCCAGCGCTCATAGGCGGTGCCAGCTTCACCACAAGCTAAAGGAGAAGGTTAGTAATCTCCTTGACATATCGCGGCCGTAATAGTTACTTACCCATTCGATGTCATCATATGACTTAAAGAGTCGTCTTTTTCCTTTTTCCTTCCTTTCGCCTTTGTCTAACCTCTCCTGTGCGTCTTGGGCCTTCCTCTTGTTTGACCTTTTATTGAGTGCTCGGCCAGCCTTGGCCAGAGGGTCTTGTCGTCCTATGTCTGATCGATCTGGTAGGATCTCATTCACAAAGGCAATTCGAGGTCCATAAATGCCCAGTCTATCCACTGGTGACGTATTATAAGGCACGTCTCGCATTCCATAAGAGGAGATGCCCAATTCCGTATGAAGGTCTTCGATCGTGATAATACTGGAGCTTCGTTGGTATAGGTTCCTTGACATTGAGAAGTACTTACCATATTTCGAGTCCATTGGGCGAAAATAGCTCCATGTTGGCCTGCGATAATGCCTTGGAAACTATCGATGCATGGCCGAACGCTGTAGCAACACCAACGCCGGCTTGACCTGCAAGAAGCCCAATACTAGCAACGCCAGGTCTACCGGTGAAGGGTGTCAGTCTTCCAAGCTGCAGAATTCAGATAAAGTCAACTTACACGAACCACCCAGCAATGCCGGCACCCATCTGGAAGAATTTTACTTCAGGGTTGGGCGTACGGGCTACATTAATCTCATCCACCACTCGAAGGAATTGATCCCGTGAGATTCCATATCTTTCCATCTCAGAACTATAACCTCGTAAGAAAGGCTCTCCTTCTCCGAAAGCAATCTGAGGGAGGATGAGCGGTCGAAAGTCGGTGTTTTTGGATGGAGATTGGTCAAAGGGGAACCGTGTGTTTGAAGCCATGGTTTCAGGGGACGAGTAGCTATATGAAGGCTGCTGATAGATATTAAGCTGTGAGGGCATCTGACTGCTTTTAGGTCGACTGCTCGAGGGAGCATTGAAGGCGTGCAGGGTATACGACGGCGGCTCATCGCTACAGTAATATCCAGGCTGTTGGCTCCTGGGGCCATCTCGAGCAGAGAAAACCTCAGTCTCGAACGCTCGATCCTTTGAATTCTGGTTATAATCTTGCATTGTGCGTGGCTGCCCTGCTTGAGACGAGGATGGAGATGCATCATAAGGCGACAGATTTCGTCGTGCTGGTGGGATTTGTCTTGAATTATAAGGGGGCTTCCTTTTCTGACTACTCTCTGATGCAGCTTCCATGGCTGAGCCGATCGTATCTCTTAGAATGCCCATAATGAGTTTGTGTATGAAGGTAGTCTGAGAATGAGGAGTAAGATAAAATATTCTATCATCGCCAAGAAAATTGCCAAGTTCCAGACACATATATATGCAAATGAAGACTCGGTTTCATCAATATTTATTCAAGTGCCAAAAGCAGTAAGTCTATCGACATACTTCCAATCGACTCAGGCGCTCTCCACAGTATGGCTGAGCATTTAGAGGGTTGGCGTTGGACCAATGATCGAGTTTGCCGATTCCCGTGATGCTCACCAGGTAGCGTCGAAATGGCCACTGAATCGGGTAAGTCAGACGACGATTCGCAGCAATTGACAGGCAATACATGGGAAATCTCATTCTCGTTCGCTAACACGTTCCATAAAAATAAGAATATTTGCTGCGGCCTTGCAGACTCTAAGGTTTGTCACTCGGCACTTGATCGACAATCGAGGATACACAGCAACACAGCCCTACGAAGGCGTAAGGCCCTGGGAACTGGAACCATTCCCTTAAATGACTACGTATCACATTTTGCGCTTTCTGATTGTTGGATGAATGACAACAGAGGCCTCTATTGAGTCGCCTGCTGCTTCTCCCGATGGTGTGTCCAATTGGAACCCTAACCGTATCTGCTCAAGCCATTTCTGGTACATGCATGGTTTTACTCCCAGGACGCGTTTGCCTTCACCAATAGGAAGCAATTTTTGCAATGCGTGAAGCGCGACGCGACCTTTTCGTGCCCCGACCTTATCTTATCTTATCGTGTCACCTTATCCAACAGGCGAGAACCTTGTATACAAACAAGGAATGATCAAAACACTTTCATCATGGCATTCAGCCAAGAGATCGAGAGGTGAGAAGTGAATTTCTGGGTATCACTTGGAAATTTGGCTGCTACTAGGACGTCAATCAATCTCTGTGTTCCGCTTCTGAGACCTGGTATTGTTATCGTATCTTATCTTGTCACGGTGCCGTACTTTGCGAGCGTTCGCTGCAACCTACCCTGAACAGCACTTAATATTTAATGTTATTTCCCAACAAACCTTTCAACCTCTTAGCAAATACGAAGAGAGAAGTGCAGTAACTCTACTCATATTAGTTATAAGCATCCGATATAGAAAATACTGGTAATCATAATTGATGAGCTTGTTTGTTAACAGATAATGCTTGTTACTGCGCCCAGTGATATTTCATTCGTCATTGTTGTAACACTTCCATAGATGTGCTTGAGACTCCGACTTCCTGACCGTTAAAATGGCAAGTAGCAGCTAAACGTTATGCAACCATCACGGTGACGTACGAAGCGAGTCTCCGACATGTAAGGTTCTGACTCTCGATTAAATGTTATTGGCGTCTAAGTAACGATAGAAATATTGTCATATGTTGTTGGACATCTCATTCTTCTACACACAGTTGCTCTATTGCACAACATACTCACTATAGCTGCTCCAATCGTGCTTGAAAGAGCTCATCAAAACAGGGACGATAAAGAAGAAAGTCTTTATTACCTATACTAGACTGGACAGCTGATGGTTGGCTTCCGAATACCAAGACACTCTGACAGACGGCTTGGCATTACACAGAGTAGCATGATGAACGAGTCTGTTGAACAGCTCCTGTGACAAACTTTACGTCGAAGCGATCCTTGCCACCAAAACAAAGCCAGCAAAACGGTTCTCAGTCTGGGCCGTTGATCGAACCGATGGTCTTACCGTCAAGCCACCCGACATCAAAGTTCGAGCCCTAGGATCACCGCCCCGTGCATCCACCCAAAGACGAGGGCATCGTGTCAGGAGCCCCTCTCAGGTCATCGACTCCTGTTCATTGGGAATGCAAAGTAGCGGCAAGTCGGCCTACCCAGAAACTGGGCGCCAAGATCTTACCCCAGAGAGGCCCAGCGCATGCGTGCATGTTCCCAAGTCCTGCAAGCTCTTCCACACCATTACGAGAATAGATCGTTGTATTTATACTGATTTGAGAAAGGCCACTTGGAGATCTACGCGGCTATGTCGGCAAGCCTTCACTTGGCTGTGGGCAGTAGCTAGCCTACTGCCGAGTAGCTGATACTTTGACATTGCTGGGCTGCTGTCAAGTGAGCTTGGTGCTTCCTGTCACCAAAGCACTTGATCATCAGAAGTATCACGAGAATTGCAATTCCGAATTTAGGGACTTCTGCCTGAAGCTCAAGACGCCGAGACCTCATAATCTCGAAACTGGAGATTGACACGAGATGAACGTGTCTCCAAGTCATGTCTCGAATGCTTCGGCAAGCACCGAGATTGTCCAAATTTCGCTATTCCTGACAAGTTCGAGATCAACCTGAGGCACAGTCGGAGCAGACCTTTAACTCCCAGGAGCCCAGTCACATCATGGAATGATAGGATAAGGCGCGGAATGGTAACATGGTTGCCCAATAGAGATCTCCAGGAGTCCCCAAAGACACAAATCTGATGCTTGGGGATAGTCTATTCATAATCTAGAATCGGCCAAGCAGGCCAAGAGAGGCATCCTTGACGGGATATCGGCCCAGCCTCTGGGCGGCCTGGGCAGCCGTTGTTCTGGGTCAGTCATGAACCCTAACCCACGAAAATGACCTCTTTTCGGTGCGGACCGGCCGCTGTCAGTCACGCTGTATGAGAACAAGTCACCTCAGGTGAAAATTCGGAACGTCATCCCATCAAGCCGATTAACGACCCGCGGTGGAAAACCGTTACCGCTGCTCGTCAAAGGCGCTGCCGCCTTGATCTGTCAAACGATTTCGGAGGCTAGCCCTATTGAGCCCGGCAAGCTGGTCTTCGACTTCCGTCGATTTATTTGTTCATTGGTAAACATGCGGACCGAATCGGCACCTGTGACTGGAGAAGAGAAAAGCTTACCCCAGATCATCGAGGGGGGGTTGCAATCCCGCTTTTTCCGCATGTGTCTTTTCTTATTTGGGATCAGTGAGCCATGGGGGCGGAGGAGTCGGGCCGTAAAGGAGACTGTTATTCGTGGAGAATTGGTCGCTTGGAATGCGGGGGAGTAAGCTTGTCTTGACCATGAATGCTCGTGAAAATAAGCACAGCTTTGACCAACTTTATGGTGAGATCGATTGTCACGAAGATCACAGTCGATAAAGTTGTGGAGAAAAAGTTATCATCTGGGGCATGGACACTTCAGAATATTCGTAAATCTCGAAAAGCAACTCTAACAGCAATAAACGTGATCGTCCATCACCCTAATCTCAGCAGTCTCGCGGTCTGGAACTTTTGTCCGCTTTCAGTAGCAAGGATCTCGACCAATCACTCAACGGGATCCCGGGCCGGCCAACACAAAGAGTTGCTCCTTACCTTATTCAATAGTAGCACGGGGGGACAGTAATTATGGTCTCCACGTCTAACCCGCATCCCTCTCCACGGGGAATCGTAAGAGCCATCTCGGCTGCCCGCAAAGTGAGCCGACTAGATTCCAGGGAAGACAGAGCTTGTTAGATGCAAGGCGGACCACGGACCCGACAGAAGCACGATCACTGCTCATCGAACGAGCGAGTGTTAAGCGCCGCTGGCACACCTGAATCGGCACCCAGGGCACATGACTGCATTATCGGATAACGAATCAGACTCTTGGTGCGTCAATACCGAATTCTCGCTTCCCCATCCCCACGTGAATTTCGCGTCCAGGGATAGGACTTGGCCGTTCTGGTCAGATCAGTCCAGGCCGTAAGAGTGTAGCACTCGATTCAGCTCTCGGAAGGTTGACCGTCGATCCGTGGCCCTGGACAGACAGACTTGCCAGCCCTTTCAGATCTTTGTGGGTTGTATCGGATCTGCAGACCGTGTTCCATTGTGTAGCAGTTGGCAGGCACACGGACGGACTCAATTTGCGATGCAGACGAACACCACCATCCCCAGCATCTCCAAATTTAATATATATTTCCTGGATCCATCTTGGATCCCAGAGTCTTGTTTCCTTCTCAGACCCATCTCGATCATCAATCAACAAGACACCCAGAAAGATAATTCACAGCGTCGGCGCTGAAACATCAACATGGGATCCGAATCCATCCACAGCGATAGGCACGATGAGAAGAACGTGCGTCTTTCTCCACTCAGAAGTGCAATTGAGCGAGTACTGACTTTCTTTTGGTAGCCGAAGCACGAGGTTGCCATCGTCAAGACGGCCATTGGTGATGAGGCTTTCCAACAGGCCATGATCAAGGAGCCCCCTCCTAAGATGGCAGCTCCTATCCTCATCTTCGCCAGTATGGTCGCTTTCTGCTGTTCTACCGCCAACGGTTACGATGGTTCGCTTTTCGGAACCCTTCTCGCCAACGATGACTTCAAGAAGTTCTTCGATGTTGATAACAAGGGTATCGGGGCTGGTATGTCTTCGCCAGTCCGCGTCAACAGCTTATCGTGAAACTGACATGTCTTTCTCCCCTAGGTATCGTCACTTCCATGTACCAGATCGGTTCCGTCGTCGCGATCCCCGCCGTTGGTCCTGCTATCGACACTTGGGGTCGTCGGGCTGGCATGACAATTGGCTCGTTCATCATCATCATCGGCATCATTATCCAGATTGCCTGTATCAAGACCGCTAGTGTTGATCAGTTCATGGCTGGTCGCTTCTTCCTCGGTTTCGGTGTCTCCATCGCCGCCGCAGCTGGCCCTACCTATGTCGTCGAGGTCTCTCACCCTGCTCACCGAGGTATCATTACTGGATTGTACAACGTTATGTGGCCTGTTGGTGCTCTCGTTGCCAGTAGCGCTGCCCTCGGAGGCTTGGACTATGAGGGAACTAACACCTCTTGGATGATCTCTGTCTGTCTCCAGCTCATGTTCCCTTGTGTTATCTTCTTTTTCTCCATGCTACTGCCAGAGTCCCCTCGATGGCTGTACACCCGTGGCAAGAAGGAACTTGCGACTGAGAACCTCATCAAGCTCCACGGCCATGGCAACCCTGACAGCGAGTGGGTGAAGCTTCAGCTCCACGAGTATGAGGAGTACCTTGAGATGGACGGCAGTGACAAGCGATGGTGGGACTACCGCGCCCTGTTCCGCAACAAGGCTTCCATGTACCGACTGACTTGCAACTGCCTCGTCTCCCTATTCGGCCAATGGGCAGGAAACAGCATTGTCTCATACTACCTGAGCGCTTTCCTCGATACTGCCGGTATCAAGGGTGCCAAGACCCAGACAAAGGTGGCTTTGGGCATGAACGCTGTCCAGATCGTTTTCGCTTCAATTGGTGCTGGATTTACTGATACTGTTGGCCGCCGCCCCATGCTTATCGTTGTCAACCTTGTTTGCGCTCTGTGCTGGGTCGGCGTCACTGTTCCTGCCTCTATCGCCAACATTACCGACCTCGACGATAAGTCGCAGACAGACGCTGTCACTGGCCCAGTCAGCAAGGCCATCCTGGCTTGGGTTTACCTCTTCCAGATCTTCTACTCCGTTGGTTGGACTCCCCTCCAGGCCCTCTACCCTGTTGAAGTCCTCAGTTACGAGATCCGAGCCAAGGGTATGGCTTTCAGCTCTCTCTTCACCAACGCTGCCATGCTTGTCATGCAGTTCGGTATTCCTGTCGCTCTCAAGAACATTGCCTGGAAGACCTATATCGTCTTCTGCGTCTGGTGTGTTTGCCAGTCCATCATTCTTTACTTCCTCGTGCCCGAGACCAAGAACCGAACTCTCGAAGAACTTGACCACATCTTCTCGTCCGACCACCCAGTCAAGACCTCTACCCAGAAGAAGCTCTTTGAGGCCGACGCCAATGCCAACATTGTGCACATCGAGCCTGCCGTTGCTGATCCCAGCAAGGCTTAAGTGTTTGGCAGTTCTTCCGTGACAAGTAAGACTGTCATAAGTCGCATACCATTGCATTCCTTTTGCAAAAATTGAAGTTCAGATTGGGTGAAGTAGGATATGAATAGCTGTCAACGAGATGTGTGCTCCGATTAATTAGTCTCAATAAATTTGATGGTTACAATACCGATATCTTCATATCGACGGTGACAGTGACCCATGATTATAAGTCTATATTAGCATTAGCTTGTGACAACAGAAAGCTGCTAGCTTCCTCATCTGGTCTGATGAATCTTACCGTTTAGTGCCAACATTTGAACAACCGATCCCTAATTGTAGACAATGTCTCATCTAAGGATACTCTAAGCCGAAGGCCAATTGCCGTACGACACATGGAACGGTCAGTACACCATGACGAGCGTTATGTTGGGTTCACAAATGTTCCTCGGTCTTGGCTGGGAACTGTCTTAGAGTTATGCACTGGCTTCTTCAAGTGTCCAATGGAACTGGTACAGCACTGGATATTTTCAGTTCATTCCAGATCCCCAATACCATCACGAAAAACAATGGTTGAAGATAGCTAGGTGGGGAGACTTGCTGTAGGAAGAGGAGAGCTGATTATTTCGTCTTCGTTCAGATTGAAAGGTGAACAGGCTAGCCAAGCCTCGCCTATCCCCAGTTATTGAGGAAGTACCCAGATTCAGAAATGAAAAGATCTTTGCAGGAACACGAGAGAAGCGGCCAAGTACCAGAGAGATTCGAGGGTAGAGCAAAGCTGAGGTGAAAAACCTACTCAGATGAGCAGGCATCAGGATCCTATGTATATGCTCGCCCCACCGGATAATTACAGCCGAAGTTTCTAAAGAGCCTGGAATCAGAGTCTCGGCTCTCGAGCCTCTTTAACCAGTGGCCTCGCTTAGAAATTGACTGAACCAACATACATATATATTTACAGGGGTGATCAGATGACCTTATACGAGAGACACAACCAACAGCAATAAGAAAATCGGGTCACTGCTCCCTGTCAACCTAGCAATGCATGCTGAAGCTATTGGCAGGAGGTTATTGAACTCTGTTAATCTTACGAGACTTTTGTGCAAGGTTAAATGCGTTATTTGCGATATGCCAAGTAGTCCCTTCCAACCATGGGAACGGAAGGTGATGGACGCACCTGTTAATGAGCTGAGATTCTCGACCCAATGAGCCATTGCAAACGATATGCTGATCGCAGTAGATAGAGTGATTGCTTCTATCGATGAGAAAGTGGAAGAAAAATGAGCGGACTCTCGATATTCAATATCAGATCTTCAGAAAGACTAGTCCAACATATACTCAATGTATGAACCATCTGAGCAATGTTTCAGTAGCTGGAAAGATATAGAGGCTGCCTCGATTTTACCGCAGAACTGGAAATACGCTCAACCTGTGCCTCTTTTTATCCACTTATAGTCCAGGACACAGTGGGATTGACGGGCATACCGCAAGCGATAAAGCTGTTGGTTTCGAAGGGCCAAGACATATCGCCACCTCATGACATGACTGATATCTCAACATAGTTAACAGCGCGCCAAAACCCTGGTAATGCGCCGCTCGCTGATCGGCCCAGAACAATAATTTCGTAGAAGCCTGTGCCGATGTTCCGTAACCTTCGGCCAACACCGTAACCGTCGGCCAACATCACTGAGGCTATTCAGAAACCCACATACATCTTGCATTGAGCCTTGTATGGCAGGGGCTAATGGTTGTGAGGTGTGTGGGCTGTTGTCTGGCATAGTCGGCCGCCATGTTCAAGAGTCAAACTTGAGGCATTAAAGAATTCCATCACGATAGTTCACGTACGTTGACGGGAACACGTGGTTATCCGATCTGCAGTTTCTCTATATAAGGAATCGAAACCCTCTGTATATTTGCTTGCTTCTGCAGATCTCTCATCGTCTTCCGATCTAACTCATCAACTACAACCGGTTTTCTACAATTCGACACTTGTTCTCTCTACAAGTCAGTGATCTCACTACATTTACTCATAAAGGCGTCTCAAGGCTCACAACATCAATAGTCACCATGAAGTTCACTCTTCCAACCGCTGCCTTCGCCCTCTCCTTGCTCGGCGCTGCTGATGCCGCCCGCATTGAGACGTATGTCACCACAGGAGTACAGATCCCTAATTATAGCTCTGCTTACTACGGAGATGACGGCAAATGGTACACGCTTGGTCTCGGCTTCAGAGACGGCTGTCGAAAGACCAAGTTTGATTGGATCAAGGAGTGCTGCATTGACGACGGCAAGCTAAGGGCGCACATTGCGTATTCGGGTGGCACAAAGAAGTGCTTCAGGCGAACCAAGGATTCTTCAAAGGCCTGTGGTGGTAGTGAGGGATGTTGGCTGGGCGTGTGCCAGAGGTGCTGGACGTATGTCTACACTGAAGCAAAGTGTAACTGGTGAGGTCGAAGGAACTTCCGCTTCTGTCCTTACTAAGAGACTTATTGTCTGCATTGGAGGATTACTGACGTGGCTTATTCTTTATTCTGTCATCACATTAGTTTTCATAGCTAAACTCGACCTCTTTACGCAATAACTGCTACTAGTCCGTCTAGAGTTAACATGTTAATCCTTGAGCCCAGCTAGACTGCCACAGGTCGGCCTCCTTGCTAGTTATAAGCCACTATGTTATTAAAATCTTTAGTACTATCCCAGTTGGTTCAGTTGCGCCTTTTCAAAGGCATGAATAGTTATCCACCACAGTTTGGAACTTCAGCTACCATGGTGGCACAAGTTGAATAAACCTTCTTACTTATAGCATTTGGAAATCCGTCACTAAATCTCTTCTTTTAGTAGCTGGGTTCAAGGAAAGGTTGTCTTTCTGCCTCTCAACAGTTATAGAACCATGCTAACGCCTACTTTAGGACCCGTAGGCCATAGGGATGACGCAACATCTCTGTGTTCTCCAATTATGAAAGTATAATCTTCATCAGTGTTACTATTGTAGCAGACATAGCATACTGTTAAGCCAGCTACATAAACAGATGACTTAACTATCATGCCACATTATGCCAAAGTCAACTACGGCAGATAAGATAATACATGCAGAAGAGAGGTTTTGGTTATGGTTTCAAGGTTTGTAGTATGTCACTAGACCCGCTCTTAAAAGACCGTGGGCCGTCATGATAGTATGATAACGGCGTTGGAAACCTTCATTATCTATCTGATATTAGTCTTCTATTTACCTAGGTAGCCAAAGTTTTATAATTCTGAAATGAAGTCAATTATAAAATAGAGTAGGTTGGATTGTAGCAGTTGTATAGCTAAGGTCTTTGCGCTGATATAGGTTCTCAGCCACAAGTCTCACGTATATAGCAGTGGAGTGAACAGGTTAGATCTGATTCACGTAAAGATTTCAATATTGGTGAAAAGGGAAGCAATGGCAGGAGCATCCCCTTCGTACAGAATGATCTATACTGGCTGCCTGAACCAGCTACTTGCAAGTATCTATTTGAATGGGCCACTGCTTCTGTTGGCCCTAATATGTACACGGAATGGAATGCTGTATAGATTTGATGGACATGTTGTCTCCGCGTCCTGTTTGTCTTATGTTTTACATATAAGAAGCATCGTAGAAGCCCTTAGAAGCGTAGTTTCCAGAAAGGACAGTGGAGATAGAGACTGCATTGGAGAGCTTGGTGGCAAAAGAGGCGCGCTGACCCTGAGAACCAGCACCAGTGTTACCATACTCTCCAAACAGCACGTGGGCAGTGTTCTCCTCGCCAGTGTTCCAGATAGACCAGCCCTTGGAGTTGATGACAGAGCTCATGCTGGTCTTCTGGAAGACAACACGCGCATACTGGCGCCAAGGTCGGCCAAGATAGTAGGCGCCGTTGGCGACGGCGTTGCCGGCAGCTGCGGCAATGTTGCAGTTGTTGAAGACGTAATAAGACATGTTGGAGTCAGAGTCACGTCCGTTGGCTGTCTGGAGTTAGTAATTGTGTTTGATACCCGAGAAAGAAAAGCATACCAGTGATGTAGCCGACCGAGGCGGCGACAACTCGTAGGTCAATCTTCTCGAACCAGGCGGAAGCAGTCTGGCCGAAGATGAAGTCGGTAGCGCCCTGAATAAGGCATTTGGAGTACAGTTGGTAACCCTGTTGGGCAAGAAGAGTATCTTGGAATCCAGTGAGGGCGACACCGCTACGACCAGTTAGTAACAGTCATAGTCGAGTTGCCAGGTGACGTACTAGTATCCGCTGTCGGCATAGGCACTCAGGGCAACAGCCTGGCTTCCCTTTCCGTAAGTGTTGGCAACATTGACGTTGTAAAGCTTGAAGTTGGCAGCCTTGACACGGAGGGTAGCTGTGCCATCGTTGTTCAGACCATCAGCCTGACTCTTGTTCGCTGTGATGGTGACTTTGTTGCCGCTGTATCCGCTAGTGTCGGTAGTGTAGCCATAGATAGACAGCTGAGCGCTGCGACTAGGAACAAGGACCTGCTCATTGTAGGTACCCTGGTCGATGAAGATGCACTGTTTTCCAGACGCTGTGGTTGAGAGGGAGTTGACAGCAGCTTGGACGGTACCGAATTGACCGCTTCCAGGGGACTTCTTGACAGTGATACATCCAGAGGGCGCAGTTGTTCGACCAGCAGCCAATGCCGCAGTGACAAAACTCAATGTTGTGAGGAACTTCATGTTGATGTAGGACAGGATAGCCGAAACAAGCCAATGATGAGAAACAGAGCCACCAAGAAAGTAGTGTCAACGGTCTCAGTATTTATGTAGCATTTTAAACTTCATCTCCTAGTAAATCATCATATAACTCCAGGTCTATACTTCAGACACAGCTCAAGGGTGTTTCTTGTGATTGGTGGAGAAAGTTTGTTCATTAAAAATACGAGGCCCCTGCTCCAGAAATATCCGGTTTGTCCGGAGCGTAAGCTTCCGCTGTTGGTTTCAGCCGTTTCAAGTCCATTGCCGTGCCCCCAAAGTGACTAACTTTAACCAGTTTAGCAGCCCATTTCGATCGGATTGTGGCCAGATCTAGAATTCTAGATGCTGCTTGAGCTGCTTCGTTTGGTGGATTAATCGTTTGCCATGTTTTCATCCCACAGATGAGAAAATCCGGGGTACACGCGTTTCACGCACCAGCAGAGCCCTTCATTTCCTCCACTAGCTAGTGGACACTTGCAAATGAAGGCCGACGTCCATGCTCAAAGTCAAAATCAAGTGCCGTTTAATGTTGCATTGAACACAATTTAAGACCAAGGATCATAATACGAAACTCAAAGAAAAACGTAATGCAAAGCATACACGTTCACGGGCCGAAGTGAAATATTGACAGAGAAGTAAGTCAATTGATCTCTGGACACAGAGTCTAAAGTAGACTATGGATACATTTGATCGTCCCCAACAGCCCAGGACCGTCATCCAGAGAATCTCTATCCAGTCGTCGATATTACATACGTGTCTATCGTGCACTATTTTAGGCCGAGTTTGCGGCAACACCCATAAAACCATAAGATCATCAAAAAGATAAGAATGTTAAGCATCCACTGCACAGAAACAGACATCCCACTGAGAAAGTAAGAAGGTAAGGTGCGGGTGCCCTAGAGCAACGGAGTGGAAATAGAAGAACGAAGCGAAGATTATGCGGCTACATAGTCGCTAATCGTTTCTGTGAGAATGTTAGTGGGGGTTGATGTGGATAGAAGGGGAGTACTAACAGAGGAGAGCAATAGCACCCATGGCAAGGAGAGCCAGGACGGGGCGGACACGCTCACCGCCAGAGACGATGACAACATCATCACCAGAAGGCTTGCCACCCTTCTTGCAAACGGTGGGCTCAACATAGGGAGTGACGTCCCAAGGGTTGAAGCCGAGGCAGGTGGTGTAGGCAGTCTTGCAGGTCTCAATGATGGCGCCGGAAGCGTCGCAGCAGGCCTTGTAGACAGTGTTGCACTCAACAGCGCACTGCTCATCGGAGCCACCAGACTTGCTGGAGCTGTCGGACTTGGAGCCAGAGGTCTTGGAGGAGTTATCGGACTTGCTGGAGCTGGAGCTGGAGCCACCGTTGTTGCCGCCCTTGGAGCCGGAGTCCTCGCCGTGCTTGCAGACAGTGGGCTTGACGAAGGGGGTAACATCCCAAGGGTTGTAGCCAAGGCAGACGGTGTACTCCTTCTTGCAGACCTCGATGTCGTGGCCGTCAATGGAGCAGCACTCATCGTAGACAGTGGTGCACTGGACACAGCACTCCTCCTCATGGCTGGAGCTGGAGCTGGAGCCGGAGCTGGAGCCGGAGCTGGAGCCGGAGCCGCCGTTGTTGCCGCCATTGCTGCCGCCCTTGGAACCAGAGTCCTCACCGTGCTTGCAGACAGTAGGCTTCACGAAGGGGGTAACATCCCAAGGGTTGTAGCCGAGGCAGACGGTGTACTTCTCCTTGCAGATGGCAATATCGGCACCAGGGACGGCACAGCACTCATCATAGACAGTAGTGCACTCAATGCAGCATTGCTCAACATCGACCTCAACCTCGGAGTGCTCGTAGGATTTCTCGTACTTAGAGTTGTAGTAAGACTCGCCGTGCTTAGACTCGTACTCCTTGTAGTAAGACTCCTCGTGCTTGCAGACAGAGGGGACCTCCCAGGGAACGACGATGAAGGGGTTGTAACCGAGGCAGACAGTGTACTTCTCCTTGCAGATAGCGATATCAGCACCGGGAACAGCGCAGCACTCATCGTAGATGGTGGTGCACTCGAGGCAGCAGTATTCGGCAGTGTAGTAGCCGGCGTGGTAGCCAGAGTGGTAAGAAGAGGTGGAGTAAGAAGTGGAGTAGTAGGAGCTGTACTTCTCCTCGAAGTAAGAGCTGGTGTACTTGGACTCGTACTCAATGTAGTAGCTCTTGTCGTGCTTGCAGCTGGTGGGCTTAACGAAGACAGAGTCGTAGGGATTGTAGCCGAGACAGATGGTGTACTGGTTCTTGCAAACCTGGATATCAGAGCCCTCAATGCTGCAGCAGTCCTCATACACGGTGGTACACTCGAGGCTGCAGATCTCGGGGGTGAAGCAGGTTCCAGTGCCGCACTCACACTTGCCAGGGACGGGAGACTTGGTGGGTTTGGCCATAGTGGTCATGGTGGTGATGAAGGTGATGGGCAGCTGGGAGGTGACCGAGGTGGGGACGTTCATGCCACCAGAGGTGGAGAAGTCGGTGGTAGAAGGTCCAGGAGTCGTAGTCTGGGCGAGGCCAGTGGAGCTCAAGGCCACGGTCAAAAGACCGGAGAAGCCGAGGGAGTATCTCATCTTGAAAGATGGATATCAGGAAAAAGAGAGTGATTAAGTTGGATGTAAAACAGAAAACAAAAAAAGAGTGAATGTGAAGAACTGGGTTAGTAAAGAGTGGCAGACGCAACCGGCTGTGAAGGAGTGATGCTGGCTGGGCTGGAGAAGTTGATTTGGAGCGATGTCTAAAGCCTTCTTATACTCGGAATCTCACGAGAGAACTTCCCTCGGAGACATTCAGATTAGCTTCGCTTAGAGCCACGATGGACTAATCCGGAATCTGGGGCAGGGCCGCTGGAATTGGGGAAATTCGATATTTCCCCAGATTAGAGTGCCAGCCTGTCAAGGGCTTGAAGGGGTCAAAGATTTACCTCACGCGAGACATGTCCCTTGAGAATGTTTCAGATGAATATTTGACAAGTTTTATCAGATGACCTCGTATTTGAGCGAAGAATGCTGAAGTGCCAAGAAGGTGCTGAAGGGAGGTCATGTTATTACCGGCTTGGCAAGCAGAAAGTTTGGTGTTTGTCTGAACCACATATTCCATACACAATAACATGCCCAGAATTCCTCGTTCAATTCTTTCTTGGTTCAAAAGTGTCCGGAAGGCTCCCTCATCCTTACCACGGATTTAAAGTCGGGGGAGAGTGTCGGCTCATTAGCTGAAGGGATAGTGAACATAATGTCTCGGACCCTCGGTTTAGTCACAACCTTCCCTCCGTAATTGCCCAATTATGGCTTTTGAACCGTTAAACCTCATTTCTGGGGTGGAATCTGACTTGCCGGCGGCCGATGCCCAGACTGCTTGGCTCGCAGGCTGAAGCAATCCAGCGTATAAGCTTTCTTTAAGCTTGAACCAAGATTCCTAGACCCCTTCCACATAAGCGAGAACCAGAATAGGGCAGACTCAGACCCAACCATTTAATACTAATATCAGTTGACTTTGAGATTGTTGTTTCTCTGCGAGAACGGCATTGTCAACGCGTGTCTGAGTTTTGGAGTAAATCGACTGAACCAAAAGCTCAAGAGATTGAAGAGCCGAAGACAACGCGCTCAGATTGATCAAAAGTGCCATATCAATCATAATATCAGAGCTCGAGCCTATTAACCGCCTGCCGACGTCCGGAACTCGCGCGGAAATTTGTGGCACCAGATTCATGTCAAAAGGTCTCAGTTTATCCTTGAGAATGTCTCACTCCCGCCCGAGTCTCGTAAATAAACAAATATGCATTTTTTTAACCTTGTATACCTTATCCGTCTAGCTTTGCATGCCAGCCGTAAGGCAGAAATAACACGGCGCGCCACTAGCTACACGAGACCAACAGATGCACCGGAGCGCGTCGGAGAAATGAGCATGAGTCGGAACATCGCGATCGGGTGACCAATTAATAGGGACTGCGGAATGAACGCTATTGTTTCGAGATGTGTTTTGGCATGATTAGGGCAGTATTGAGTCTGGCGTCATGAGTGTTGAGGCCAGTTGTAGATCCATATCCCATTCTGATAGTCGCTTGCCGAACATGAGGTTGTAGAGGACATAGCGGACAAGATGATTCAGCCCAAGACATTCGAGCCCACCGGCGTCTTCAACCATCTTCATGGCGCCCAGTACATGTTTTGCAGCGACAAGGTGATCTCCACAGGTAATCTACGTAGTCAGCTGTCATGTTCTTCTTGCCCTATCAATGAACTCACCTCGTCAAGCGCTAGAACCGTGGTCATTGCAACCGCATTCCGACGCGACGGAAGAGTCCGCGATGAAAGTCCCTTCCGAAGGCTTTGTAAATAGTATTGCTTGTACTGAATCGCCAACAATACGTACTCATTGCGGAGCTCAACCTGAGCCAAGTATCGACATGCCGCAAGAAGACAGCCTCGTAGAAGAACTGGGTCAGCAGAAACAAAGAAGATCCAGTTGCTTCTGATCTCAGCTGCTTGTTCTGCAATATCCATGATTATAGGGCAATGTGCAATTTGGGAAGGCAAGACAGTTTGAAGATCTACGCGGGGATGGTTAGGAAATGCTACCCTACGCCGATCATGCCAAACTCACATTGACTAAAGATGGAGCGCTCAAGTGTAGAGAGGGACTTGATAAAATAGATTATGTTGCTTGGTTGGAAATCACCAGGTAATGTGAAAGGTACAGATGTTAACTTTTGTTGCTCGCTGGCCGGTGGTAAGGCAAGTTCTGTAGGCAGATTATTTGGTTCAACAGGGCCTTTTGCACTATGTTGTCTCTTTTGGTTATGGTAGTCCACCACTCTCTGTTTCCGCGCCCGTGCATGGGCGACGCGAGCCGCGTGAGAGTGAGCTTTTCGCGTCGTCTTGGCTGAAGCACGTTGCCCGGGATTAGTCACAGTAATGAATTGCATACTGAAAGATATCGGCACGAGTATTGAAACCATCGGTATCAAGTATCGACTGTCTGTCACGATTAGGGATGCTTTTGAGCATTGTATTGATGATGATGCTTAATAATTCACAGCTTCATGCCAAGAAGTGCTCCTACTCTATTGAGTCTAGTTTTGGGAACCTAACTACATATGGTAAGACACCTCATCACCAGCCTCCTCGTACACGGCGTTAAGAGCAGCAACAACTTCTTCAGGCAGCGGCCCCTCCTCAACCGTATCAATATTGTCCTCGAGCTGTTGGGGGCTAGAAGCACCGATGATCAATCCGTCGCCGTATCTCTTGTCGAGAATGCTGTGATGCGCTGTCCATCTGAGGGCTGCAGCATGCCCTCCAATGTTGTGCTTAGCGAACACTTCAATGGCCTTGTCGACAGCCCCAAGAACGGATGGCTTAATGTAGAGCGAATTAGCGATGCTTCCTGATTTGTGCTACAAGATGTCAGTCATGTATTTGGAAGAACATTAGCCCAAAATTTCTACATACCGCTGGGTCAAATCGTCCATTTGGGACGGGATTTTTATGGCTCCCAGAAAAGAGACCGCCAGCAGCAGGACTATAGGCATAGAACGCCATGCCGTTCTTTCGGAGAATGGGGAACAGCTCCTTCTCACCGGCGCGAACAAGCGCGTTATAGTGCCCCTGATAAACAGTCGGCTTGACGAATCCCCTCTTTTCACAGATATCGATCATTTCTTCAACTTCATCGGCTCGGAAGTTGGAGATGCCCCAAGTTTTGATCTTGCCATCTTTATAAGCCGTGTTAAGAGCTTCAAGAGCTGGCTCAAGCGGGTTGTCACGGTCAGGTACGTGAAGATAGTAGATATTGATCTGGTCGATCTTCAGAAGCTTGAGTGAGTTGTCGAGATCATGAGTAATGTTCTCTTTGGTATGGCCCTTCGTGAAGTCTGCTTTGGTGTCGATGGTGAATCGCTCGCCTGCGCTGACGGCGCCGAGGCGAGGTTCAGAGCTGTAGGGAGCCTGGGGTGAATAGACTGCAGCAGTGTCGAGCTGAGTGTAGCCCCGTTTAGCGAAGGCATCGATGAAGGCGTTGACTTCATCTGGAGTATCGAAACGAGCCCAAGGATCAGCTTCCTTATCTCCGACCTGCATGAGTGTTTGGTTAGTTTTAATTCAAGCAAAGCCGTCCAACTACTCACGTTCGCGGCTCCAAGAATCAGCTTGAGAGGTGATTTTCCAGTGGAAGTCATGATGTTTTGCTTCGACAGTGAACGATAAGATGGAAGATATAAGATATGAATGATTGAATGAAGAACTGGAGACTATCATAGTAACATGTTCGACTTATATACTGCTTGAAAGCAAATATCTTGTTACAAGACTTCAATCTCGTAAATCTGCCAAGAAGTGCTGTTGCCAATTACGGATAGCGTCATGAAGAGCATATGGAGCCATGATTCGTCGGATGACTTCGCCAAGACATGCAGTTTCCTATTGGGGAATATGCTGAAACTTCATGTTTAGCATGCAGCTTCGATATGGCGAGGAAACCCATGAAGATGCATTTGTAATGCGAGTTTTGAGCAGATTGCATTACAAATCACCCTGTATACGCCAGAATGCGGGACTTGAGGTTGTAAATATTAGTTGTTGCGCCAATATCTAGAACTCGGATCTAAGATGACACCTAAGCTACGTAGTTGGCCTCCATCCAGCCACCATCAACGTATATCTCCTGCTTTGTCATGAATCTACTCTCATCTCCCAGTAAGAAAGCGATAGAGGCAGCAATCTCCTCGGGCTTAGAGTAGCGCTTGATGATTGACGTCAAGTGATCTCCCTCCGTCATCGTCCACGTACCTGCACCATTGGGCAAGTGTAGAGGCTGACGGATCATATCGGTATCAATACATCCTCTGTCATATATGTAAGTTGATAGTTTTTGTCTCATGGGATGTTACTCACGGGCAAAGAAGGTTGACTCTGATGGGGTTCTTGGGATACTTGGCACCGCCTTCATATGCAGCTGATTGACTCAAGCCGCGGATGGCGTTCTTTGAGGCTGCGTATGCTCCCATGTTTCCAGAAGCATACTTGACCTGCTGACTGCCGCAGTTGACGATACTGCCTCCAGGCTTCATGTTCTTCATCTCGTACTTGATACTGTTGAAGGTGCCGATGACATTCACATCGAGAACCTCCTTCAACTCCTCAAGTTCAAGGTCTTCAATGGGGTGAATACTTTTGTTCATCTTGGCTACCAAATGTGTTAGTATGTGTCTCTCAAGAGATATCAGGAGCCAATCATCCTACCCGCAACATTTGCAGCACCGTCCAACTCCCCCCACTTCGCAACAGTCCCTTCAATCCACGCTTTGACATCATCAGGGTTCCTGACATCTGTGGGAAAATAGATGACCCGATCCTTGACATCTGGTATATCCTGCTCAATACCAGCAACGGCTTTCTTCAGATTCTCCCCCGAAGTAGCAGCCATGGAAACCTTGGCTCCACGTACCAAAAGGTAACGAGAGAGGGCCAGGCCTGTCCCGCGGCTAGCACCAGAGACAACAATGACCTTGTCTTGGAAAGGGTACGGGTTTGCCATTTTTAGAGTCACAAAAAGAAAAACCGATATTAAAGATGCAACATGTAAGAGAATGGAGTATCGGCTGCCTGTTGACTGGGTAGATTATATAGGGGACTCCAGATATTTCTCAAGCCAGCCAAGCTTCAAGTGGTCTTAGAGGGGGATTGAGTAATACAAAACGACCAGGAACAGAAGAAACTGCTAATATCTTGGTATGGAGCACATAAAATGGAGCTTCTTGAGTCGTGGGGGATGGTATACAGGGAAGATACTAAATCGCTGCGTTATCTCTTTCCCCGAGGAAATATCCCGCCCGTCAGGGTGGAAGCGATCATCACATAGTGTTGCATCGTCTAATGATCCCGCAGCAGAACCGTTTCAAAAACTGGGGCTGCCTTGTTGTTGGGTCTTGATCCCTACAGCAGAACCGGTTGAGTTACTATTCTGTAGGCGAGAAATCTGGGCATTGCAGGGAAAGACTCGAAGGATTTAACAACTCATATCTTGACCAATCTTAGTTCTGCGTGGCGTGGGTCTACAAGAGGGGAAACAAAGCTCATGATCTCTCTTTTCTTTTTAATTCGAGTTTGTCCGAAGGCGGCAAACGAAACCTACACGAGATGGTTACTCACTATTAGCGTCAACGGGAGGTAACGGTTTGCCTAATTTCCGGCGGACCGGTCCGTGATACTTATTTCTATTGCTGCATCTGAGAAGTTTAGTAACGGAGCGTAAGTGAGATTTGTGGGTTTACGTGGAGCTCCTGACAAGGATCAGATCCTTATTCCAGGACGTGGAGACTGCTGTTTTCTCTTTTCACATGATTTTCTTGGAAAGATACTCGGATAAGGAGAGGTCATCCCGGGCGAATGAGAGTAAAGAAAGAAGGTCAGATCACTATCGTTAGACGGTGAAGGCGACAAAAGAAAGCAAAAGTGACATATCGTCAAAACACAGTGGGACTGTAGAAGCTGAGAACCTTGTAGGAGACGTGGTCGATGAGAAGTAGGGACGAGTAAGAAATCTCAACGAGCTGAATAGTCGTTGCAATATACTGTAGTGTTGCGTTGGACGAATGTTGCTGAGCATGATGCCACGGTCCCCCCTTTGTCCCAGCCCAGTGGCCTGGATGCGCAAGGGATTTCAGCCCTGTTGTTCCTGAAGCAAGCCCCATATATAATACCGGATAACTAGTACGCTACAGAAGTGATCTGCAGCGGTTGGATGATGTTTGCGAAAATCATGGGCCAGCATTGTCTCAACGCTGGTCAACGGCCTTGGCTCTTTGCAGGTAACGTATCATCCTGATGTACAGCTCATTGTCTCGTGCTCTACTAATCTAAACGATCATTCGTAGATCACGCATTTGTTGTCAATGTGGATCTCGCATTAGAATAAGCAACGCCACTCGGTCGGAAACTGCCAAAGCCGAGCTGACCCCCCTGAAGACCGTTGCAATTAGCCCACTCACGTTTGTGCATCAAGCGAATCGATTGCTAGAAATGGAGGCTTCAGCGAAGAAAAAGGAATAATCTGTTTGTCGGACGTTTCTCAATGCAAAAAAGTACCAAAGCCTGAGCGCGGGTCTTGCCTCGCTCCTCGCTGGTCTGGAACTGTAGGTCATAGTGGCAAGTGAGGCGCCCAGATATTGGACAAGTTCTTAGGTCTGGTTTAAAATCCCTTACAAGCCCCCCAGCACTGACATCGGTCTTGTTGCCTCGGGTTCGTAACGGGAAGATCATCCTTGATGAACAGCGGTAGAGCCGTTGCAGACGAAAAAGAAAGCTCCTGACAACGTCTGCTGTTGAAACAGAATAAGGCATAAGCTTGCAGATCCCACGATTCCTCATTAGATTAACATTGAAGCACCTCCCAGCTGAAGACTTTTGGCTTAAAGCTGAATTCATTGTCTTGCCCAACTCGACTTCTCACTCTACGATCATCCGATATTGTTGCGGCTGGGTCGCAAATCGCCATGGCTGAGGAGGTGTACATGATGGAACCGCCCAAGGGGCAGGATAGGTGGGATGCCGGAAGCGCTGCGACTATACAAATCATTTTGGGTGCTTGTCTGTTTACGCTTGGGACGGTCGTTTATGGACTCCGGATCTTGACTAGAGTTCGACTACTCAAGAACCCTCTTCGCCTTGACGACTGTAGGTTCATGCTTTCGCATCGAGGGTCCAGTATAGCTAACCTTTGCTCAGTCCTTACTGGCGCTTCGCTTATAGCATGTTGGGTCTTTTATGCATGCACCATGGGCAGTAAGTCGTCCCCTTCCTATCAACACATCCATACTAACAAAGACAGTGGTTGCCCAAGGAGGCTGTGCTACCAACTTCTGGCAGGTTTCTCAATCGCAATACGAATCATTACTCAAAGTACATCTCTGAACCCACCTCTTCATCTTCAAGATGGCTGACGTCTTACAGTGGACTATCCCCGTCAACATCTTCTACATGCTGTCCTCGGATCTCGCCAAAATCTCTCTTCTCTTCTTCTATCTCCGCCTTTCACCCGAACGAACCTTTCGCATTGCCATCTATGTCCTGATCAGCCTCTTTGGTCTTTATGCCCTCATCTACGCTATGATTAGTCTCTTTGGCTGCCAACCTATCAAGGCCTCGTGGGACCTTGCCGCTCAAGCAACGGGCAAATGTGTGGACAAGTTCGGCTTCTTCTTGGCTGCGTCGGTTGCCAACGTGGTCATGGATCTGGTCATTTTGCTGCTGCCGTTGCGGATTGTGATTCCGCTACAAATCCCTCGTCGGCAGAAGATGTCACTTCTGTTTCTGTTCACTACTGGTGGCTTGTGAGTACCCTTTCCCACCTCACTTGATTAACGTACTGACGTCTCCAGTGTCATCATCGTTGCCATCTACAATTGTGTTCTCACTGTCAAGCTATTCAGCAGCCCCAACTACACCTGGGGTCTAGCATACGAACTATGCTGGATGTACGCTGAGCTGACTGGCTGTGTCATATGCGCATCTGCCAGCTCCCTCAAGCCCTTCTTCAAGCGAATCTTACCCAACATCTTCAGCAGTCACGGCGCCAGCTATGGTGGGCCCTCTGGAGCAACCGGCGGATCCAATGCTATCAAGAGCCGAAGACAGTTGAGCCGCAAACAAGCAGATGCCATCGAACTTCAGTCGGGAGATGACTCTGAGTCAGGAAGAAAGGTTACCGATGACGATGAAGCTACACTCTGGCCCAAGCCACAGCAAAGTTTCGACAATAGCAATCATCAAGTTTTGGTGACTGCGCCTGGAGTAGGTTCTGGTGTTGCTGGTTCACGCAGGAGCAACTCCCATTACCAAAGAAGCGGTAAAATTGATGGCATTGAGATTGTTTCAACAACGGAGGTTATGTACAGTCCTAGGTAGAATATCATAGAGTCTTATCGAGCAACATCACTGAAAAGGAATGGCATGCAGACTGAGCGATCAATGACAGGCTATCACACTGGTATGTACCCAGAATATCTAAAGACCCTTCCAGAAGAAAGTCTTGGGCAAGGTAAAGTCCGCTCGCGTAATCTCATCCCTCGGATTTGAGCTGGAGGCAAGTATCACCGTGTACTTTCCAGCTTCAGCCTTCCACTTCGAAGCCTCCTGGTCCCAGAATGACAAGGAATACTTATCAAGAGTAAGTTCCGCGGTCTTGGTCTCATCGACATCCACAGTTATCTTTGTAAATGCCTTCAACTCTCTGATCGGTCGTTGAAGTGAGCTATCTGCGTGGTGGATGTATAGCTGAACAACTTCAGCACCCGCAAAGGCGCCCTTGTTAGTGATGTCAACGGTGACGCGCATCTGGTGGTCAGCCACTGGCGTAAATTCCTTGGGCACATTGATATTCGAGTACTCGAATTTGGAGTATGACAGCCCATGACCGAAGTAGAAGAGTGGCTCCCGATCAACCATCTCGTAGTATCGATGTCCGATAAAGACACCTTCACCATACACAATGTCATAATCCGCCTTAGAGAAGTTGAGGTACGCTGGCGTATGCTTGACGGATTTGGGGAATGTTAGTGAAAGCCTTCCAGAGGGATTGACCTTGCCGAAGAGAACATCAGCCATGCCATGACCTGTTTCTTGGCCGCCAAACCAGGCGTGAAGAAGAGTCGCTGCTTGAGACACCCAAGGCATCTCGATGGGCAACCCTGATTGCGTAATGATGATCTGGGACACGTCAGTCTAGGTATTTCGGCTAAAGAAAGGTCAGCTTACAGCATCGGGGTTGGCCTCCAAAACAGCCGATATCAATTCGTCCACGCGACCGGGAAGTCTCAGGTGCTTCCTATCGCTGCCTTCATACTCGAAATCGGACGATAAGCCAGTGATAACGATTGGAACATCAACCTTCTTGACGAGTTCCACGGCATCCTTGATACCCTGGTCTTCGTCGTAGAGCTCAAAAATTCCAACGCGACCAGCGAGTGTTTGTGCAGTGCCAACACCGCCTGACAGGCTCTCGTTAACTTGGAGTACCTCGAGGTCAAGTACCTGGCCCTTCTCGAACTCGCCCTCGTAGAACCTCTCCATTGACAACCGGTTGAAGCAAGGTGTTGAGTCAGTTTTGGGAGGTTGGCTTGTCCACAGGTCGATAGCCTCCTTGCCGTCAATCAGGAGCTTTCCCTTTCCAGAAGTGCTAAAGCCGAACTTGAGCTTTCCAGACTCGGGGATAGTGTACTTTGCTTTCGCTCTGGCGTAGAATTTGGTTGGGAGCGACGCGTGGTAGCTCTCTGGAACGTCGACTAGCTGCTTCTCGGCTGTAGTTGAGACAAGGACCTTGGCATTGGGGCTCTCCTGCGGGTCCTCTCCGAAGATCTCGACAGCCCAGCCCTCATTATCTGAATCTGGGGGTGTATGACCCTTGATGAGGGGACTAAACCGGAAAGCTGTTTGTAGTGTTAGCATGTATGGAGTGGCAGTGGCATAATGCGCGACTTACAATTGCAACCTGGAGTATATGTGATGTTCTCCTCTCCTACAACTTCCTTGATCGCCTCATATGGGGTAATGCCATAGTAAGGCTCAACCTCGGCACTTCCACCACCGCAAAGAGCAGGATTCTTGACATGGTCTCCAATCAGTCCGAACTTCAGGTTCTTCGAGTTCTTGATCGGTAGTCTTTGCTTGTCGTTCTTCAGTAGCACTACCGACTCGGCTACAAGTTGTCGAATCAAAGCGCGTTGTTCTGGCGTATCCGATTGAGGAGGCTTTCCTGATTTCTCGCCAGCCTTGCACTTATTTACAAGGTTCAGGACGTTTTCGACGGCTGTATCGACTGTTGCTTTGGACACTTTTCGAGAGTTGACAGCAATGCTGAGGCGCTTTCCTCTCCAATCTGACGGTCCAGGCATTTCGAGATCCAAGCCAGCGTTAATCGCTTCGGACGTGCTGTATGTTCCGAACCAGTCACTCATAACGAGTCCCTTGAACCCCCATTCTTCACGCAGGATCTCCTTCATCAGTAGAGGATCCTCACTTACATGAATCCCGTTGATCTTGTTATAGGACGTCATGATCGTCCAGGGGTCCGATCCTCGAAGGGCGAGCTGGAAAGGTAGCAGGTGAACTTCTCGGAGGATGCGCTCGGTCATGACCACGTTGTCCTCGATACTGTTGTCAGACTGATCGTGAGCTGCATAGTGCTTGACGCTTGTTGCGACGCCCTGTTCTTGAACGCCATTGATGTAATGCGCGCCCAAAGTTCCACTGAGAAAAGGGTCTTCGCCAAAGGCTTCAAAACCGCGTCCGATCAAGGGTGAGCGCTGTAGGCAAAGTGTCGGTGCTAGCAAGACATGAACACCGCGGACCTTTGCTTCTTCACCAAGAAGGCTTCCGATCTTGTGGATGAGTTCAGTGTTGAAGGTAGCGCCCATTCCTGTAGCCGACGGTAGCATTGGACTCGGCATCTAGCGGTCTGTTAGTTCATGCTACCCAGACATTGAGGGGTACTCACGCGAGTGAACGACCGCCGTCCTCGAATTCCATGAGGCCCATCTGAAGTCTAGCCTGTCAGCTTCACATTTCCTCTCTCTTTACAGCTCAGACTTACAATAAGAGCAGGAATCCCATGCTTCTCAAGCCCGGTCATGCGAAACGAACCCTGGCCCGCTAGAAGTTCCACCTTCTCATCCAGCGTCAAATTGCTCAACAGAGCTTCAACATCTACAAAATTTGCTTCGGCCATGTTGTCCAAGGTTTTCAACAATGTATGATAATAATAGAAGAGATTCTTCGTGGAATTGGGACTAATGCTGAGTTTTGTTGAATGGCACTACTCAGCAGGATTTAGCCGTCGGCTGTTCGGGCCGCTAAAATTACAGGTCCCCTCACGTTGGATTGAGGTATTTGGTCGTTGGAAACATCTTGGCAACACGATCGTCGGGGTGACTGTCAACCTTTATTCTGTTTGGTGGAGACTCCGCTCTTGAGTTAATAACCATGACAAAGTCTTTGTAATTGACACTAGTTGCATTGCAAAGCTGGGGTAACTGCATGCTGACAGCTCGGCAGCTGGGCCCATGTTTGGGAAGGGCGCGCTCAAACACCAAGTAGAAGGATTATGCACAATCCCGGGAATATTCTACGTAGTATACCTCACGCTGGCCTCTGTCCAATAGTGACCAAAGCTCGAAACATGGCACCTTCTTCCTTGACTTCCTTCTCAAACCTCTCAGCCAAATTCTCATATGTAACAGGTAGCTTGACACCGAGGGCTGTTGCTATCAGTCAAATTCTCAGAGACTTGGAAAGATAAGACTCACCCTTTGCGCCTTCAAGGAGGCTTGGGATGGTAATCACGAAAGGCTGCCACGATAACTCGGCTGCTTCATCATCATCCAGCAGCTTGCCCATGGGCAAATCTACTGAATGGACGGTCACGTTCTCGAGCCCTGCAGCCTCGAATGCGCCAGGTAGTTTGCGAATGCAATCGGATCCCATGCCCATACCATCAAACATGGCTGCGATGAGGTTGCTCACATCTCTCCACGCTGGACCTACGTTGGGCCGATCTGCTAGGTCAAAGTCAAGCTCGTGGACCTGCAGCCAACCTCCAGGAGCAACCGTAGCTGTGTGAAGTCAGTAGTGTGACCTAAAATGGTGAACAGAGTCTTGGTTACTTACAGGCGAGATGATCAATGGCTTTTTGATAGCCCACCTTGGCAGCTCCGAGAATGCTGTACCTCATGTGTGTCAAGTCAAAGGCTCCGGCAAGTTGTTCTCTGGGCGATTCACAAAGGTCGTAAACTTCAAAGCGAATGCCTCCTTCGGAATCAGGTAGAAAGGCCTCAACAATATCAGCGCCAACGAGCTGAGCAGATGGGGAAACCTGCTTTTTTAGGTCTCGAAGCAAAACTCCTATTCTTCCTGTTAGTCAAGTTAACAACGCTTTCGACAGTCGGAGTATTACCATCGGCGCACCCGACGCCGAGAATCCTGAGTCCTTCTTTATCCAGTGGTATGGGTGCAAAGATAATCTTGTTGTCAAGGCATCTCTGAACCCAGGCATGCTGTTTCTGAAGCCGCTCTACCTCTCGGCTTATTTCCCAGCTTTGTTTTCGGAGCTCATCATGAAAGGGAGATCGGATAATCTGTCTATGAATCTATGATCGTAGTAAATTAGGCGATACTGAGTGCAGCAGCTTCTGTGAGGATTCAGCCGAATTACAGGAGCCTTATATGCCCATCCAACTTATCGTACTAAAGAAATCCCCATAGGAACTCGCTCACTTCTCGCCTGGCCAAGTTTACCTACATATCTTTCCGGACATCAAAGAATGTCTCCGAGCTTCTGGAAAGTCTCCATGAAGCTTGAATTCGACAACCATGGCTAGGGCTTATTGCTTGGCAACTCTCGTCAGCTGGAGTTGACCAAGATACCGCCAGAAGCCTTTCGTTGATGACTTAATAGAGCTAGAGAATCTCTCTCCCCAATCCTGGACCTGGGATTTACCTTGATACGAACCTTGCACAAACGGGAGCCGAGTATCGGCTGTTGGTAGTCAGTACGTAGGCTCACGTAATTTCAGCGTGTCATTCGGGGTTTATGGAGATTTCCGCTGGTGTTCAACCTCGCAGTTGCTTACCCTCCCTCCCCTCTACTGGCCTGGTCCCGGACCTGAAATGCGTGCCTGGCACATAAGCAGTCAGGGTCTTTCCTGGCGGTTGACTTCTCAAGTCTGGGGCTGATCATATGGATGATATCTCACGTTGGAAGTTGGAAGGAGGTTCATTGACAGACATTTAGAACAAGGCCAGTGCTTTTAAGACAACACCATCAGGCAAAGTACTACCAGACCAAAGGATCAAATCTTCGCACTTCCTTGAATGCAAATCTCGACACGAATAATAGCAACGCAATACAGTCTGTGACAGTTTAGTAGACAAAACCCTTCTCTAAAAGCTATTGGGTTACAGTTGAACGTGGTCATAGCAAAAGGCAACTATGAGATACGTTGACACCGCTATGTACACTTAAAACAGAACATGCCACACGCGTCTCCAAGCAGGGCCGTTGGCAAGCTGCTCGCGATAGGCGTTGATGGTATCCCAATCATGCTCGCGGCGACCGGTGTCGAGATCGATCTCGCTGACCTTTCTCCAACCCTCTCGCTTCCAGATGTATCCAATAACATAGAAGAGGATGACAACGGGCAGAGCCAGGTATGACTCGAAGAAGCCCTCGGCAGTACCGAGTGATCCATCAAGATTGGTGATGGCGGTGTAGAACTGCGCAATAAGAACGATGACGATGAGGATGAGTCCAAGCCAAGAGCCCCAGACTCCGAAGACGTGCTGGAAGGGGATCTCATCCAAAGTGTGACCGTGGTATTTCCAAGCCTGTCGGAATCGGATATGGCAAAGGCAGATAGAACCCCAAGTGAACAAAGCAGCCAGACCAGACAAAGCCTGGAGCCAGACGAAGACGGTGTTTCCGTCACCACTGACACTGATATATCCAAGAGCACCGATAGCGATGATAGACACAACAGCAGGAAGAGGACGACCTGACTTATCGATGAAAGAGAAGAACTTTGGAGCATAGCCCTGTTGCGCTAGTGCGACAAGAGTTCGGCTACCGCCGTAGACGCAGGAGACGCCGATAGACAAGACGGAAACGAGGATGATGACGTTCATGAAAGAATCGTATCCCTTGAGATGAGCATTGGCGGCAGCGATAACGAAGGGAGATGCACTAGGGTCATCGTTGCCGGCGTTCAGAAGTCTGGGGTCCTTAGAGCTGACGAGGAAACCGACAAGCAGAAGGCCAACTACGTAGAAGAGAGTGATTCGCCAGAAGACCTGCTTGATGGCGCCAGGGAGAGCCTTGGCGGGGTTCTTGGCCTCGGCAGCAGCGAGACCGACAAGTTCTGTTCCACTGAAGGAGAAGGCTGCGGTGACGAACACGCCTGGGATCATTAGTACCTGAAGAGCATCACGGAAATAAGGAATTATGTCTTACCGCAGAAGCCTCGGAAACCGTGCTGAAAGGCACCTGGGTCATACCAGAGCTTGGCACCCTGGTAAGTGCTGTACTCTCCATCAGAAGGACCTCCACCGCAAACGAGGACGACAGCGACGATCATGAAGATAACGGTGGCAGAGAGCTTGAGCAGTGCAGCCCAGAACTCTTCCTCGGCGTAACCAAGGGTACCGAAAATATTGACGAGGATAATAACAGCAAGGAAGACCTGTAACATGTCAGTCGACAGACTCACGATAGCTTCATGGGGGCTGAACTTACGCTGACCCAGATAGCTACGCTAGTATGCGGAGCCCAGTATTGAATGACTGTGCCGCAAACTGTCAACTCAAGAGGAAGAACGAAAGCCCATTGCATGACATAGTTCCAACCCATGGCGAAACCCCAAGAGGGATCAACAAATCGGTTGGCATAGCTGGTGATGTGTTAGCTCACGTCTTAAATGGGGATTGGCGGAAACTCACGTATAGAAACCACCAGAAACGGGATACATGACGGCAAGTTCACCGAGAGCATAGACAACGTTGAAGATCATGACACCCATGATCAAGAAACCAATAGTCAATGAACCAGGGCCACCAGTCTGCAGAGCAGAACCGCTACCGACGAAGAAACCAGCTCCAATACTGCAAATGAGTTAGCACACCAATTCAATATTAGCGCGTCATCATTTAGCAGGGCGGCAATAAGCCGGCGTTGCACGATGACGACAGAACGAAAATGACTGACCTGCCACCAATAGCGATCATGTTAAGATGACGGGGCTTCATCTCACGCTGCAGCTCAGCGGTTCCCTTTGCGTAATCGTCATGAGGAGCGAATGAGCCGGGAGTAAGCCCATTGCGCAGCGCCCATGACTGCTTGGGGCCATCCTCAATGGGCTCAGTGGTGCCCTGCTTCTCATCATATCGCGGTGATGTATCCTGAGCCTCGAGGGCTTCTTGTTTAGGATGGATTTCCGACATTGTGAGATGCTTAGATAAACTTCAATGTCTTGAGGAGTCAGAGGATCAGAGGGAATTAGAGACAGCGCGGGCTAATGGTAGATATATACAATACGGCTGTTACAGTACTCGAGCTAAAAGTGGCAACTCGGGGGGATCATCCCTCACACGGACCTAAATGAAAAGCGGAAGGTGGTTTCTTGGAAGGATGCAGAGAAAGATAGGTACCTGGGAAGGGTACGTAATAACATGGAGCATTGCATTGATTTGATTGTTGGTTTCACAGCTCGAATTGCTGTGGTGATCCGTTTCTCGAGACTGGGGGCTTGCTCCTCTATCTCACGGATAAAGCGGCACTTTGCTCAGCTGGGGCAAAAGAAGTGGATACTCGAATGAACCAAAGCTTAAGCCACCGAAAAAAAGGAGCAGGGGAAGAGAGGGAAGCTAGCCTATCAACCGTTTGGTCGCGTGCTGACGTAGGGAAAAGAAGAGTGCTACTGATCGGAAGTTTTTAGAGCTGAGGTTAGGCTGTAGCTTAATCCTGTGCCTCCTCGGATCCGAAGGTATTGTCGTCGATTCCTCTCCAACTACAGACTACAGTACAGGTTTGGGGAAGCATGTTTTATCTGGTGTTACATGTGATGTCCTGACCTGCAGTCTCGATAAGGTGCGCGCAAAGGGCTCCTCCCAAGTCTGGGGAAAGTGGCATCTTTTGAGGAATCTATTTGTCATAGATTCAAGTTTCTTACCCCGGAATATCTGCTGCTGGATGGATCTGCGTGCGCGTGTGAAATTGAGCAGTTGGCGTAGCACCTATATCATTGGGGCGGGCCCGGAGCCGAGCTAACCGGAAGGACTCTTATCAAGCTGCCGATCCCGGGGCTAACATACGATGAGCAGTGGCTATTGGGCAGAGACAGTCGACTTTTATCTGACTGGAGTCTGGAGAAGGGGGATATAAACGGGTCTTGCTGCGGTAGGACCGACTTTGACTTGTGTCATGTCATGGGAGGAGGAATGGGATGCAGTCATTGATAAAGTTTGAGTAGGTACTGATCCTCGTTGGTTCAAATCTTAGGTGAGAAGTATACGCACGGATGGATGGCCCAAGACAAATGGGCATGCCAGGGTTTAATTGTGGTGGTGAGTATTTGTAGCACATCTTCAATTATCATGACTAGAATGAAGTTGAACAAGTTGGAGATATTCCCAATTAAAACCGTGCTTGGCACTTGGCAGGGCGGGAGAAGCCTCTGACAGCTTGGCACCCGTTGATGTTCATCTTGGCATTTGACATCGAAGAGACAAGCATTGTCTGGGGAAATATCCACGACGCGCAAGGCATCTACGATCAAAGAGGAAGCTGTTACATAAAAACAACGTCTCAAACCTTAACCTCCCGTTCTAAGGGTTCCAAAAGCTAATTCCCATTAACCTTGTCGCAAGCATTGGATCTCCACGCGACCATCTCGTGTCGCAAGTGAGAGATTTACAGCGCTAATCTTACTGCACTCAGCGCCCTGCTCCAGTGAACAAACTCCACTGTCCTCCAGCTTGTTTTCCTGATCTTCATCGCCGAAACGATCAGCGTAATTCATCGCACATCGAATCTAAACGACGATAAGGATTGTTTTAAACATGCTCCATCAAACGGCAGAATGACGCAACGTGCAAGCCTTGTTTGTGTTTGGCTTGCATTAGTCGCAACCCATTCCGTGCCATGGCGTGCACGCGTTGGAACTCTTTCTAAAGAATGACGTCTGTGATTCAACCGCCAGGCCCTGATAGTACACTAACAGATAGCGCCTTATCGCGGAACTGGTAAATTGCTATCTGCTATAGCGCAAACAGCAGGTAAGCGAGTGTTCCGCGTCCGCGGAATTGGCAGGAAGCATCTCGGCCTCAGGGAGCAACAAAACATAATGACACCTTAA
Source organism: Fusarium ramigenum (assembly GCA_013186855.1). NCBI lineage: Eukaryota > Fungi > Ascomycota > Sordariomycetes > Hypocreales > Nectriaceae > Fusarium > Fusarium ramigenum. The sequence continues at coordinate 58,665 of JAAOAT010000439.1, forward strand.
TACAGGGTAGTGAGATAAGCTTAATAAAGACTTTATTAATCTCAAGCTGAATTTACTTAAATAATTTGATTACTTAGAGTTAAGGGCTTAAGTTTTCTTTCCCGCTCTAGGTTAGCTAGCAGAAACAACATCAATTAAATAACGTTGGGAATTTCCGTGATAATCAGAGTCATCAACAGCTTAATCATGATGTTTATTTAGCGGTATTGTGGCTTACTGTTCACTAGTTTCACTTGTATCCATCCCTTCCAAGTTCCGCCTCAACTCTCAGAATGGCCTTCGCAGCCGACAACTGCCCTTCTCTGCTCAACCGAAAAGCCTCAGTAACGTCTTCCAGAGTCCCAACTTCTACGACAGGGTTTGCCTCAAGATCTCCCCTCCTCAGCATCCCAGTTATTAGTCGTAGGTACTTCTCCCAAGCACGTTTCTCATCTGGCGTCTCGGGGCCTGTATTGTCAAACACGGTGTATTCTTCACCCAGCGCCCTGCCAAAAACAGTAAAAGCCAGCATAGACTCGGCTTTGACATATGGATTGACAGCGCGAAGAGACTGTTTGTCCAGTGGCGATAGAGCAATCAGCTGAGATCCTGGGCTATGAGCCAAGCAGCAGGCTACTTTCTCTGCAGAACCTCCATCTGCAATGTTATCGAGGGCATATCTTAATTGCCCTTCCGTAACCTCTTTGACACGTTCAACCCAATCTTTGTCGTGGTAGTCGACCGTGACCTCGGCACCTAGCCTTTTGAGGAGGTCATGGTTCTTGGATGAGGCCACTGCAATGACACGAAGACCGCTGAGCTTGCCAAGTTGAACAGCATACAGTCCAACACTCGTGGAAGCACCATACACCATAAAGTCCACTCTGTCTTCCCTGGATTGGTAGGGCTTAGGTAAGGACAAGTGTTGATACATAGCTTGTGTGGCCGTCGCAAATGCAAGTGAGATAGTCGATGCCTGCTGCAAGCTGATATTGTCGGGCACGGCGAATACGAGTGATGCCTCGATGTTCATGTACTCTGCAAAAGATCCAACACCCTCGAAGGTTGCGCCATGAACCCAACCACCAACTCTCTGGCCTTTCTTCCAGTCTGAACCGTTGGGGTCTTCGACTGTGCCGGCGAAGTCACAGCCTGCAATGAGACCTGGCTGTGCTGGTCCATCCAAGACATCGCCTTCAACGAGTTTCCAATCACCAGGATTTAGAGCCGCGTAGTGAATCTTGACAAGAATTTCCCCTGCTCGCGGGCTTGGACAAGAAACCAACTGGACGGAGCCGCTTCCTTTGCCATCCGTTACAAAAGCTCGCATTCTAGTCATCTTTCGTGCTGCCGAAGGATGCTCTCTCGATTCCCAGATGCCGTTGAGCGGGTGAGCTAATGATTCGTCGCGGTACGGCTTATAAGACCATTGTTATCCGAGTCGCGATCGAGACGAATTGATAAGCAAACCTGAGAAGCAACGTTATGAATCGAGCTATTCCTGGCCCTTTCTGCTAGCTCTTGCATCACGACCTATCAAGTCCGCTGGGATATTCCAGAAATGGCAGTTGGGATCACTATCCTTGTCAGCCAAGACAGCTCACGGAAAGACTCAATGCCGACTTACAAATGACATAAACCACAAGCAGATTCACTGTGAACAAATTGATATAGTTTTAAAACATGGTTCATTTAACATCTAGTAGAAATAATCGCTCATTATGCAAGAGTGAGCTGCCTATTAAGACTTTTCCCATAACATGACTTCTCCGCCATCTAGGAATTCCAGCATCACAAAACCCTCGTCCTATTCGCAGAAACAGAGATGAGACACCCAAGACAAAGGAAATCGTAAAGTTCATAATCTACAGACGAGCAGAGAAACTGGCCTGTGAGGTCTGGCCATAAGCACTCTTCTCGGGCTGGTAAAATGGCAGAGATGTAACGGTAGCCTTGATTCGCTTGCCGAAGTACTCGATCTCTACCTTGTCACCCTCGAGGACTTCCTTGGGTAGATATGCGTAAGCAATGGGCTTGCGAACGCTGTATCCGAATGCTGCGCTTGTCACGTAGCCGACAGCACGGCCCTTGACGAACACTGGCTCCTTGCCGAGAATGACGGAGCGACCATCGTCAATAGTGAGACCGCGAATGCGGCGAGACACCTTCTCGCTGGACCGACCCTTGAGGGCGTTGTAGCCAACATAGCCATCCTTGCCAGGCTGGAGAGCAAACTCGAGTCCAGCCTCATAGGGGTCGTACTCAGAAGTCATATCGGTACCCCAAGATCGGAAACCCTTCTCGATGCGGAGAGCGTTGAAGGTGCTTCGGCCAGCAGCAATGACTTCGTAAGGCTGGCCACCCTGCCAGAGAGCATCCCAGAGTCGTAGACCATTGTCGGCAGTTGTGTAGATCTCCCAGCCTTCTTCGCCAATGTATGAGAAGTTGGTGGCGATGACGGGAATGCCAGAGATCTCAGCCTTCTTGACGCTAAGGTAAGGAAGGGCGCGGTCGGAGAAGTCGTCCTTGCTGACGAGCTTGATAAGATCCTTGGAACGGGGACCCCAGACTCCAACGGCAGCGAGACCACCTGTGATGTCGCGGACCTGAACTGCTCGGTGAGGGCTGGCCTTGGTCTGAACCTTGGCCTCGCGAGTGAAGTAGTGAAGGTCGACAGGACCATTGACTCCGAGATGGAAGAGATCCTCCCCGAGTCTAGCGACAAAGATATCACTCTTGATACCACCATGGCTATCCAGGAGTAGGGTGAATGTCACCTTGCCAACCTTTCCAGCAACGTTACCAGTCGTCAACCGCTGAAGCAGCTCAGCAGCACCAGGACCAGTGATCTCCAGACGCCGAATAGGAGTTTGATCGTACAAAGCAACAGCAGTTCTCGTCTTCCACGCCTCAGCCGCGGAAACAGCAGAGTAGTATCGAGAAGACCAAGCATCTCGCTCGACAGGCTTCCAAGCCTCAGGCAGATCCTTGAGCAGCTTCTCGTTGGCTTCGAAGTGGTGAGGGCGTTCCCAACCACCAGCCTCGAGGAAGTAGGCACCGAGCTCCTGCTGGCGTTGGTGGAAGGGGCTGACACGGAGGTTGCGGGGTGAATCCTTGGGCTGGAGAGGATGGAGGATATCATAGACTTCGACGAACTGTGTAGATGTTGTTTCGGCTACGTAGGCAGGTGAAAGCTGAACTTGCTCAAAGCGAGAGATGTCGCACTCAGAAAGGTCGATCTCAGATCGGCCCGTAGTGAGAAGCTCAGCAAGTGCCTTTCCGACACCAGCGGATTGTGTAACCCAGACAGCTTCAGCGACGTAGAAGTTGTCAAAGTTGGGGGCCTGGCCGACGAGAGGGCCACCGTCGGGGGTGAAAGACATGATACCGTTGAAACCGTGGTCAATCTCGGTTTCTCGGAGAGCAGGAAGGATCTCCTTGGATAACTCCCAACCTGGTGCGAAGTCCTTGGGAGTGAACTGGAGGCTGGATGGCATGTTTCGGGAATCGACGTTCTTGGGTGTCTCGCCAAGCGAGGCTGCAACAACGGGCATTGGGCGATGGCCGTAGAATCCAATACCGATGTGATCACCGTGCTCACGGTAGTAGAGATCCTGATCCTGGTGACGGAGGATAGGAAGTTTGGCACCGCTGGGCTCCTCATTCTTGCCCTTCTGGCAAGGAACTGACTTTGTGTGCACGTATTGGTGAGCCATTGGTGTCAGGGGAACTGGCAAGCCAACCATAGCTCCAATCTCAACACCCCAGAATCCAGCGCATGAGATGACGATATTAGCCTCGAAAGTTCCATTCTTTGTGTGGACAGCTGAGACGTGGCCGTCGTGGTGATCGATGGATGTGACCACTGTAGATCCGTGATACTTGACACCAGCTGCTCTCGTTCGCTCAATAAGCTTCGCTTGAGCAGGACGAGCCAGTGCAAGACCATCAGTAGGAATGTGAAGTCCACCAAGTACCTTGCTCTTATCCAGCAAGGGGTACAACTCAAGGCACTTCTCGGGGCTGATGAGATTCGCCTCAATGCCCCAAGAGTAAGCATATCCCCTTTTTCGCTTGAGCTCCTCCAGTCGTGCAGGAGTAGTAGCGATTTCTAAACCACCGACTTGGTTGAAACAGCCTAGTGATAGTAGCTTCTCAACTGTGTATGTGGCCATCTTGCTGAGAGTCTTTGATGTGTTTGTCTGGAATACAAGGCCAGGGGCGTGAGAGGTTGAGCCACCGGGCATGTCCAGAGGTCCCTGGTCCAGAACCGTGATGTCGGTCCAGCCGCGAGAGACCAGCTCATCAGCAACGTTGACGCCGACGATACCAGCGCCAATAATGAGAACCCGCGGTGAGGGTGCCATTTCTGCTATTATGTGATGTAGGAAAAGGGATGAGATGGAAAAAGGAGAATGAGATGAGAATGGTTTCCAACACAGAAGCTTCTATTGGCAAAGATCAAAGGTTCTAGTCGAAATATATCTTTCTATCAGCAATCTACGACTCCGCACTCCTCCTCACCGAGATCATCCTCAAAAGTATCTTGTCACTATGTCATGGTTACGATAAGAGCAATTAACATGAGAACCTCCGGTTGCGGGAGCGCTCACGTGATCGGCATGGAGAGGCGGCGCCGTTCAGAGGTGGAGGGCGTGTGTTTATGGTGGTGCGTTTTCCGGGCCTGGCATGCGGGGGAGCAGAGCTACAGAGATAACGGGACGAGTCTAGATCTATTTTGGTCTTGGACCGGGCATCAAGTGCCGGTCGACCCCGTGCTGAGGATGATAGGACGCGTGATAACGAAACGAGATAGAGAATAGAACGCGCGATGTCGGATCTTGCAGGCGAGGAACGGCCACTATCGAAGCGTCAGAGACCCATGCATGCTCAATGGAAAAGGTTAAACAAGCACATACGTGGACGCCGCATCGGTTGGGGTTGCATGAAGTTTTGCCATGGGGAGGGGGAATGGCAATCAGCTGGACTGCCACGGACTTGTCATAGCGAAGAGGAAAGGCTATTTCTACCCTTGCAAGTTCGGTACGGTAAAAGCAAAGCAAAAACACCCCAAGAAAATTGGTCATGGGACCTTTTGCGGGAGAGTCACATTTCACGATGCCTTCATCTCGCGAGGGGCGTTGGTGTTTCGCTTGTGTAATCTCGTGGCATTGAGACCCCCCTCCCTGCTATGTTGCTACACCAATTGAAAGCGACACGAAGCGCATTCGTTATCGTCGAGCTGTCATCGGTAGTCATTCTTACCGCTCATTCTAATGAATGGCATTTGGTGTTGTTCCCTTTGTGACTCTTCCCCTCCCTCGATAGGCTCCTCGTGCCGTGTTTCCTCAGAATTAACCCAATTGAGGCGACACCAATTGAGTTCACGATGGTCAAGGACGGGGAAATAACCGGCAATAACAACAAACAACCCTTTCAAAAGGTTTGTCCGACAAAGCCAATCATCTTCACGGTCATAAAAGCTTGGCTTATTTGGTTGCCAGGCACGTTGGATTGCATGATGCCCCATTGGCCTACCAAATTTCCCATTCTAGAGATGGTGTCGACCCTGGAATTCCGGCCTCCTCTGCAGCCGATGGAACCGAGTAGACAAGTCGACCTATGAATGAAGACCACATTTGCCAAGAGGATACGAATATCCAACCGCCATGTCATGTCGTGGCATGCCCAAGTGGAGCGGCGAAACGAAAGCCGACTCAGGTGAGGGAGGGTTTCTGATGTGCATTGCGCCGTGAAGCTAAACTCAACACCAAAAACTGTGCATCGTCAGATGAAAATCTAGACTGTCCGGCTGACCCGCCTCGCCTCTCCCAATATCGCCAAATTAGCCTCCCAAGTCCCCTCCCCCGCGTCGGAGCCCTGAAATATACCCCGACTTCCCCGGTTTACCCCAGGTTGTGTAGACGCCTGGTTTCATCGTATGGGGACATGTTGACACATAGAAATGCTGACCTGCGGGAGAGACTTTTTCCCTTTCTCTTTGAAGCAAAAAAGTAGTCAAGCACGGTCCCCACCCCTCGACACTTTCTCATCCACTCAGTCTCTCACCTTGGCTAGGGAGGGACACACTGTGCATATCTAGCGTCTTCTCCATCTCCGGCAACCTTCTCTGCTTCTCTCCCCCGCATTTTCAAACTTTTTGGCCTTGGGTGTCTTCCCCAGGAAATCTGCCCGGTTTCGGCTACCCCGGACCCCCAAATCGAGACGCTCATCGGAGAGCGAGCAGGGGACAAACCCGCCGAGGGAGTTTTAGCTCCCCAGTAAACAACACTGACGGGACGAGGCTTGGAGATTGATGGATGATGCGCGGCTTCTGTCATTGTGGAGAGAAGACCTGCAACGTCGCCCTGTTTTTGTTGACGCTGTATATGTACTGTAACTGGAGATTGGAGAGAAGGAAGGATTCGGGAGATAGTGCACCGTTGATCTAAAACAGGGAATGACAAGTCTCGTTATGCATGGAATGACGGGAGAAGGTAATACGCCCAGTCTTCTAGACGTCTCAATTAAGCAAGAGAATATTCTACTGTATGTGTCTCTGCTGCAGATCATATCTCCACTACCCTGCCCTCCTAGCCTTTTTGTCCGTACCCAAGTTCCATTTACCGTACTCCTAAAAATGATTAAACATGATATTACTAAAATTTTCGCCTTCCCACCATGCAGGCCCTCTGTTCTCGTTCAGGGCAGGTTGGGGGTCGTCGCAGCCCATGTCGGCAATGTTGACGAACTGCGACGAGTCCGCGTAGAGCCATGGCGTAGTGCATAGCGTCAAGTTGTCGTCCACTGGCACCTCGTCGTAGACAGTGTCGCGCGCAGAGTCTGGACCCTGCGACGAGAGCGGGGCCTTGTAAGATGCCGTTGGCGCTTCTTGGCCGCCGTCTGCAGTGTTGATTGTGATCTCCGGTGCGCTGGCGACGATGATCTCCAGTGTGATGTTCTCATTTGCATCCTCGTTTGTGGGGTTTGGGACGAGGGATTGGTTGAGAAGACCAGCTGTTGGGAGCTCGTGAGAGTCTGCGAAAGTGTTGAACTGGAGAATCTTCCACATGAGAGGGACGCTGAGGTAGATCTTTGAGGGCATCCAGTCTTCAACGTCCATGCTATCAGATGTACCTGCAGCGATGCGCGTCATCTTGTCAAGGTTGCGGTCCTGTCAATTGTTAGTGCAGATTCATGCGACACTCAAAAAAGATACATACCAATGCTCTGCAAGCTGCTGAAGTGTGCATAAACGTCTTCAAAAATCGCCTGCACTTGGCAAAGTCCGTGTTGGACTTGTGCTTTAATCGCGTCGCAGCAGCGCAGCAGTAGTACAGGTGCACAGTCGCCGCAATGGCAGCGACGTGGCCGAAGAAAGGATCTGCAAGCGGTACTTGCTTATCGACGACCATGTCGATCATTCGAACGATCCATGTGGAATGCAGAAGTGCCAATTCTGACGATCGCCTCCAAAAAGTGTTAGGGATGGCGAGGTTGGGGTTGTGCTGCGCTCCCACGATGTACAAGAAAGGATGGTTCAATACGGTCGGAATGACGTGGTATGTGAACTGTTCCTTCAACCATGGCGCCCAGTAATCGCGATGTATCTTCAAGTCCTCGACCTTGCGCTCGTAGAATTTGACAGTGTCATAGCGATGGCACATGGGTATCCTGTTCTCCGTCTCCATAAAGTCGGCGAGGACTTTGGCGTACATCGAGTCATGTCGCCAAGGCTCCTTGATGTTGTTGTGTGAGCAGTCGGAAACGTATTTTCGCACTTGACTCCAGACCCAGCCGAGATGAACGCTGGTGTTCCAGATACCAGGCTCGTTCTGGTGTTGGCAACCGAGATCATCCCTGGGGAGAGTCGGCGCTCTTGGGTCTGGCATTGGGCCTCGAGTAGTGGAATAGGCCGGGCGCCAGACCTCTGTCGGTACGCTCAAAAGACCTTCTTGTCGGCCGTAGGATTGCTCAAGCATCTGTAGACTCCAGAATAGCCTCGTCTTGCGGTCCGACATGGGATCTTCCATGCCGTATACGGTCTCGACGTCCAGCATCGCAGAGCGACATAATTGATGCGCGAGGCCGAGGTGGAATTGGCCAAGGTGAACATTACCGTCTAGAAATGTTAGGCAATGTGTCGCGACAATAAAAACGGCAGAAACATACCAATAAATGAAGAGTACGAGAGAAGACAGAGACTCTCAAGCGTCGCAAGATCAACAGTCCCATTTGCGATCCTCAGCATGATGAGACTCTTGGCATTGTTGGCGTACAACTTTGCCTGATCGCCATTGTCAGAGAATCGCAACGTCAAGGCGAGAATGCTGCAAGCAAGCTCATCATGCATAGACCCAAAGTCCCTGACCTCGTCGCGCTCAAAACACCATATTGGCTGTCGGTGGCAGAACTCAAAGTACAATGAGATACCAACAGCGATATCGGAATGGCTCGGTCGCAGCGACGAGTTCTCGGATTCGGACTTTACTGAGGGATGGCTTGTAGGGTAGCTATGCTCGCGCGTGTTTCGCACGCCAGAGTATGACTTTTCGGACGTGTCTGTTGTTTCTTCGAGGGCCGAATCGAGCTGTTGCTGTTGGTGATGGTTTTGCTGGTGGAGTTGGTTCTGTTTTTGTTGTGACGTAGGCCTGTAAAGCGCCCCCAAAAGTTAGAACCCCTCCCACTGAAAAGTAAGCGTCAGACATAAGAAAAATACTTACAAGCTTCCGTTCAGCAAGAAGTCAAGCTTCTCCTCCAGATGGGCCAATCTCTCCTCCTAATTAAAATCGTCAAGTTATGTTTTTTTTTTGTTTGCGTGTGCAAAACCCCATGCACAACGTACCGAAGGACCGCTCTGAGAGGGCCTGATTGCCGGGGGATAGGAGCACGACTGTTTGAGGCGGACGCAGCTGGAGCATGCTGGCTTCTCGCCTGGGCAACGGGTCTTCTTTCGTCTGGGTTTCTCAAATCAGTATAGCTGTGATAGACGCGACATCACATCGCAGTGTGTGTTTGGTTTGCCAACCTGCAAGTCAGACAGGCGTGGTGAGAGCGTCGTCTGCCGCGGGTGCTAGTGGGAGGATTATTATTATTGTTGCTGCTCGTGTTGTTATTTTCTTCGGTGGGTGACATTGAAGATCTCGACATGTTGAAGGGCAAGATATTATTATTATCTGAGACAACGAAGAGAGAAGAGGGAAGGGGAGGGAGGCAGGGAATGTCCCGAGGAGGAGGATGATGACAATAATGAATGAAAAAAAAGTTGATGGCGTAGGAGTTGGTGAACCTTGTTTCGCTCGCTGTAAAGGGGCCCGCTTCCACTAAATACCTTACCCTTGGACCTCTGGGACCTTCTGGCGCCTGCTTTACTGGAGGATACAGTGCAGTTTGGGATGGCTTACAGTTACTGTTGCAAACCCCGCACTGCCTACTGGTTCAAACGGACTGCGTGCGTGCGCTGGAATAACTCTTACTCATGGCCCTTGCGCTGCGCTGCTGATAACGCGGGGTTTGGTAGTGTACATTACGAAGAAGCAAAAGCTTAGTGGGTTGTCCAGGGATTGGATGGAATGGCTAAGGCTAATGCGAGGTGCCTGAAGAGAACAAGGGGGCGTGGATAGTGTGACTCCCGGTCAGAGATGAGGCCCACTGAGCGCGAAACACAGAAGCCCATCCCATCCCATCCCAGCAATCCAATCATCCATCCACTGCAGCAACAGTACAGCACAGCACGACACGGCGTGGGATAACTTGCCATCACGGCGTGTTTGGTCTGGTGATAATATCACTACTACACTGCATCTATCGAGTCATTCCTCCAGAGCAGGCAAGGTGAAAACTCTTCACCGTAAGAATTCCCTATCTCCAACCATTCGGTCATACCGCTCGTTATCTTCCCACTGCCGACACAAACTTTCCACGTCCCCTGCCCTGCCCTGCTGCACCCACCTTCTATCAGAGCTTCCAGAAATAACCATCCCTCTGTCCTCACCGAGACACACCTCGTCTGGCTCCCGCCTCGCTCCGACAAACGGAGATCTGTCGGGGAGAGATAACGCTGCTGTGGATCAATGATCACCTCGCTAGCCCAGGGTGCTAGATAAGAGTGGAGGTGAGGAGAAGCCCAAGATACGCAAATCTGCACCTCTACATACGTAGGTAGCTGTAGCTTACTCCGACAACGCAGTTTAAACATTGCTTGGCTTAGGACATTTCTCCTTGGCAGAGGCGATCACAGATGACTTGGGTCATGTCATGGTAGTAACAAGAATCTCAATTCGTTCATTATGCTCGTAATTATGCCGTCCAACGCCCAATCATGTCGCCCTTAATCCCTGGCTCGTCTCCCCCGCAGTTATTCCCCTCAGAGGATGTTACCCTCTTCTTTCTGTTTATTCCCTGATCTGATCTTCCATCCATCTTTCTTTACATGCTTCTATTATGTATTGCTACCTTGGTTCCTTCTACAGTCTAGCAGCGGGATCCAGCAAGTCCCTCATCTCCGAGTTGGGGAACTCGCAGTTGAGAGCTGCATCGGGCCGCTCCCTGTCCCAAGCCCACTTCTCCTTGAGCTCAGGCTCGAGCTTGTCCTCGAGCATCTGCACCACGTACTTGCCCAGCACAGGGAAGAACTTGTATCCGTGGAACGAGCCGCATGTCGCGACGTACAGTCCCTTGGCACCTGCGTGCGGGGAGATGATGAAATCTCCACTAGATGTGAATGCGTCCCTGTAACGTTCGGTGTCAGTCGGTCTTTTCTCGTCGTCATGGTGGGGGGATTGGTTCTACATACCAGCAGATGCGGTGCTTCTCGTACTTCCAGTGCGCACCCTTGCTTCCGAAGAATAGACGGTTGGCGTTGTCGATGTCTTCCTTCAGTGAGTTGGGGACCTTCCATTGAGCGTAGTCCTTCTCATCAGGTGGTGCGGAGACGACGCGGCCAGGGAGGACTGCGCGGTGGTTGCTGAAGATGTTGCGACCCCACCACTTGATCTCGCGGTCCTTGGTAGGTGGCAGACTGCCGATGAAGGGAGAGTCTGCAGCTAGCGTTAGTCGGTGTTCTAGAAGGCGTGCGTCACCCGGGTATAAACTCACTGTGTCTGTAGGTATATCCTTGGAAGCCGACGGGCATGTCCTTCATCTTGGCGAATGACTGGTCATCAAGCGTGACCATGCCGGTAGTGATACCAGCAGCTGTGATGCGATCACCGGATCGGAGATCAGGCAGGTTGTGGCGTGCAGCGCTGTATTCCAGAAGCTTGGCTGTGTACGCTCCGGTGGACAGGATAACTGTGTCGGCCGAGATGATCTCGCCCTTGGCCGTTTGGATGCCTGTGGCGCGGCCGTTCTCAATCTGCACCGTAGCCACATCTGCAACGATGTACTTGACGCCCAGCTTCATAGCCTCGCGCGTGACAGCGCGCAAGGAGTCGCCTGCAGCTCCCCAGCCACTGTTTCTGTTGACAAGGACCTCCTTAGCACCGGTGTAGTCGGCCTCCTCGTAGAGACCGCCATAAAGCTTCTTAGCCTCCTCGATGGTGTAGACTTGAATGTCTGAAGCACGGCCGAGCTTCTTGTAGTTGTTGATGACATCCTGAGCGTAGTCGCTGCGACACACCCAGAAAACACCAGCCTTGTGAAAGTGAGGCATCCAGAGAGGATCAGACTCGAAGATATCTTGCGCCTCAAGAGCGAGGCGGCAGTAGAGGAGATCATCGTAGTCTGCGCGAACAACCTTGTTCCAATCCCAAGATGCGGCTACGCGGTTGTCACCGTCGTAAGGATCTCTGTCGACAATTGTGACAGACGCATTGGGGTACTTCTGGATGAGCTGGTAGGCTGTTGAGACTCCAAAGACACCGGCTCCCACGATGAGGTATGATGAAGAGGCCATTGTAATCGGTGCAACGCTATTGGCAGACAGGTATGGTGAGAATTGGTCTGTCAATTGGCCTGTAACAGTAATAGAGATGATGTATAACCACCAAGTGAATTGATCGTGTATTTGACCTCGTCCACTGGGCCTTTTATCACCCCGCCTTGGAGACAGTGCCGGTCTCGGTGGCCACCGTATTCCGGACGTCTCTCACCAAAAGCCATTTTCCGGGTCAGATCTGGAATTCCGGAGCTGAGAGCCGGAGTCCGGTTATGGGGTTGAGAGAAACCCGATCACGTGAGGCTCGCTATCTTGAGGTTATTTTTGGAGATTATCGTGAAGTCGCGATAACTTCATGCTGAAGGATGAATATCGTACGATGGATGGTTTTCAGCTTGATGAGATGAATAATACTGAGGACCATGTTTACGGCTGTCTCGATGTCTCTGCATTGACCAACTGGGTGTCTAGCCTCCCTTCTCATCCCCTCCTCCACCATTTTGGTAGCCTTTGTTCACAAATCACCAGACCAATACCATGCCATCCCATTGCAAGCATCCTCTTATCCCACAATCAGCTGGTCTACCCTCACCTCACCTCACCATGAGGTTATCCACGCCTATATCCAGCCTTCCCATCCCTTCATGTACGAGTTGCAAGCCAAATCCCGTAATAGGAAAAGCCTTATCTCCATACTTTGGGCTCTCCCCCGCACTGCAACTCGGTACCCACGGCTCATGGAGATCATTGATATCATTAGCTGGCTCTTGTTTCTCCGCACGCAGAGATAACGCGTAACCCTAGCATTGCTTCGGGCCTAGCTTCATGCACAATTTGCACTCGGCCAACCTCAATCGGCATCGAACCAAGACAAGGGGTTGGTCATTGCTTCAGATGCGAAGGAAAACAGAAAGATTCACACTAACGTTTAGTTGGGCCTCCAAGACTTATCTCGCCCTCTCCCAATGCCTCACACCATCTTTAGCTCGGTTGGTCCGTAGCGAAGTGAGGCTAGTAATCTGTCAAGATACCGCTGCGAGTCTTGCTTATCTTGATGCAGTTTGGTCCACTTCCCCATGCACGATGCACAATGCCCATCCAAAGACGGTGGTCTCGACGTTTTTGCTGGCATGCGTGGCAATGCGATGGATAGAAGATGCCGGCACTCGTCATCCCTACCCCAGAAGTGATGAAGCCAGATGGAGGCCCAGGCACCAACACATGGCCAATGCTACTCTGCCTCGCGTCGCTAGCCTTTTCTTATCCTATCATTTGACCATCGAGATATCAGGGGATAGAGACCATCGTGATGTGACACAACGCCCGGTCCCCAATACCGTCTTTGTGATATCTACAACCCCGGAGTGGCGTAACAGTGCCATACCAACACATCCCCCACGTGTATCACCAATGCCTTCGAGAAGCTGTCTTGATCATGCAACATGCTCGAAATGTGTAAGTCCTGCCGATTTCGGTCTATTTTCAGCATCTTGTTGTTATCTTGAGTCTCATCATCGGCGGCTAACGGCAGATCTCCAGGTGACGCGTTGAACCAAGTAGATATGTTCCAAAACTTGTTCCATGTCAATCGTTTGGCTCACTTCCTTGCAGTTTCTAGTGGGTTTCTTTTCACTTACGTAGTTAGGAAGGAGAGCAACATGGCGTCGATAGCTAGATCGAGAGGTTCATTGTAGGGTAAGAGTTGACGGAGATCGCGGTGAGGCTCATCTCGCTTGCACTATCCGTGCTTGATCTTATCGTTGTCCATCAGACTTGATGTTGTCGAAGAGGCTCAGGGTAGTTTGAGTGATGTTCTTGATATCTCATTCTTTTATTGACTGTTTCTGTTCTGATGTAAAAATATCCCATCTGATATCTGTGACAAGTGAAACGCGCATTTGAAATATTAATAGCCGGGACTGCTTGATAGTCACACTCAAGGACTATGAAGTTATCTCGAGGTGCTGAGAAGAGGAAGAAGAAATTTTTGAGTGAAAAGCAGGAAGCCAGTTGGTATATACAACAAGTTTCAACTCATGTCCTCAAGCAGTTATTGGTCCAGCATGACATTTCTTTCAATTGTTTCACAACATACGATTCTTTCAGTACTCTCGTACGATTCTGTCATTGATACTGTCTTGTGAGAAGACGATATTTCCAAGTTTGAGATGATCCGTGCCTTATTGTTGACAACCGTTAAGCCAGAAGGAGCAACTATTCAGAGAACATCTCGCAACTTGAACGATTCTGATGTCACTTATCGTTAGACAACGAATGATTCTGTATTCATTTCCCATAGTTACTCATACGATCTACGCTACGTTTTTCTGCTATTTGAAGTGGTTTATGGCTCGCTCTTTGTGTAATAAAACCCATGTTCCCGCGGGATTCGTAAAGTCACGATAGTCAATCTCGCTCACCATTGTCACTCGTTTTCTTGCCCAAAAAGTTATACCATTGATAGCGCCACGCTTCCATGAATTCTTGAATAAAAAAGAGCAAGATCAAGCGGAAAAATCTGATTTCGCCTGGGCCTGCCCTGAACTCCCGCGGGGAAAATCAAGCAGCGACCCCATACACGAGCCATCGGTTGATCTTACCACGAAATATTCCCCGTGATGGAGTTTTGAGTCCATTATTTCTGGGGTCGGGGTCCAGGCCTAGATCTATCATCTTGGGTTAGCTCAATGATAGGACTTAAACCGCTTAGCCATACCCCGGACTCGCCGGCACAGACCAGCTCCAGCTCTTTACAACTCTCGCCTAAACCTGCTTCTCCTCGAGAAATCATCCCTCTCTAGCTGAAGACTAGACGCGTCGTTATCGATTTTCTGCGGTCATGTATCAGCAATTGCAATCAATCTGTCTCCGCCATCTCCATTATGATTATTGGCAAGAAAGCGTAGCAGCGATTGAGGATGTTGTTACGAAATCGCTGTGTCCGTATGACCATTCAGGCGGTCACTGCCCCGGCATTTGAAGTCCATCAGGAACAAGCAATGCAGACATCAATGTTTCGTCACCTCCGATCATGTGCTCGGGAGCATTTAGACCGAATTCTGTTTCAGCCTTGTCCAGGGCTTCTGGAGATTCGAGAAAGCAGCAACTTGAACCGAAATGCCAAAAATAATGAATCTCGAAGCTCCGATAAGGAACTGGCGGTTTCTAGAAATTCATGATCTTCAACGCGAAGACCTTGCTCCGTGTCTGAGCATCTGCAGGTCCGGAACGGTCTAATTGCAACATCACCAAGACACGGAGGTTGGTTTACTTTGACGTGGGGGAACAGAATACACCTAAGCCGTGGCGTAGACAACAGCAAGACCCCTAATCGAGAAGTTAACGCGCAGACTAAGACCAACTAAGAGGCCGTCATCTATGACTCTTGGAGGGTCTAATTGAGGCCGGACATGGCTTGTCAAAGGGGGTGAATGTTGCTAGCCGGGCCCCAAAGATAGCCTGTCCGATCATGTGACCGGTCGCCAACACCGGAACAGAGGGCCACCTGATTGCGAGCAACAACTCAATCTATCGAGACGAGACGGCGCGTCAGGTATCAGGTGGCAAGGGGGTGGTTTCAATGTTGGCGATAGAGTATGGACACGCCCTGATTAGCTTCAGATGTGCCAGATGCACCAGATGCAAAAGAAGTATTTAGAAGACGTCTAGATCCAACCTCAATCGAATTATTATCATCATTAACAATCACTACTCTACCATTCCAACCAACAAGACTTTCATATAAGACTTGGAGCCCTTATCTCTTGTCTTCACATCTTCACTCTTATCTTCACCAAGATATCCAGCTCTCTCTCCTCCTCTTCTCTCTTACACACAATCACAATTACAATGGCCCAGTCATTCTTGAAACGATACTTTGGCCTCGGCGGCTCTGCTGCTCCCGCTCCCAGCCCTGTCACTGAGAAGAGCGCCGTTCGTGCTCTTCCCGCTTCATGGTACACCTCAGTCGAGATGTACGAGCTTGAGAAGCGCGCCATCTTCTCCAAGAAGTGGCTCCTCACCACTCACCAGGCCAGAGTCCCCAACGCTGGTGACTGGCTCAAGTATGAGATGGCCAACTTCGAGTTTGTCGTTGCCCGCGACGAGGATGGCAACATCAACGCTTTCCACAACATCACCCGCTTCGGCACTTTCCCCATCGTCGCTCCCGAGCAGGGTGACCACGGTGATGCCAGCACTGGCTTTGACCAGAAGCAGAATGGTCTTCTCCCCATCCACGTCAAGGTTGATGCTCGTGGCTTCATCTGGATCAACATGGACGGCGCTAAGACCCCTGAGATCGCCTGGGAGGATGACTTTGACAACCTTGACACACATGAGCGCTTCTCTCACTACAACTTTGAGGACTACCAATTCGACCACGTCTGGCAGATGGAGGGTGACTACAACTGGAAGATTCTTGCCGACAACTACAACGAGTGCTACCACTGCAAGGTCGCTCACCCTGATATTCCCACCATTGCCGACCTCAACTCTTACTGGGTCGAGACACAGAAGTCTTACATCCAGCACTTCGGTGCCCAGCGACAGGACCAGATTGACCGCGGATTCCGCATCGCTGTCACATATTACCTCCCCAATGCCTCCACCAACATCTCTCCTCACTTCTTCATGATCCAGCGCTTCGTCCCTCTCAGCCCTACCCGCTCCATCATGCGATACGAGTTCTTCCGCAACAAGAACTCCAGCGACGAGGACTTCAACCTCATCACTGAGCTCTACAAGCGTGTCATGTCTGAGGACAAGTACCTCTGCGCCAACGCCCAGAAGAACGTCAACGCTGGTGTCTTTATCAACGGTGAGATGCACCCCGAGATGGAGCAGGGTCCTCTCTTCTTCCAGCAGAGCATCCGAGAGCAGCTCCAGAACCACCACAAGAAGGAGCAAGAAGTTGGCCACGAGATCTGGCCCGCACAGCAGGAGGCTCCCCAGACTACCATCAACTCCAAGGCCACAAGCTCTGCCAACTACTCATCGGGCATTGACATCCGGCCAGCGCACAAGGCCATTGTTGTTTAGACATGGGAATAACTTACTGATTGATTTGGATTACATGGGAGGATTTACAAGATAAAAGCGAGTTTTGCTCTTTTACACAAGATTGCATTGTTTATTCATGACAGATTATGACCCAGCAGATGCTTAATTAGCTATACTATTGCATCCTGCAGCATTTCTTAGATAGAAATCAAGACCTTTACTTTACAAAAGCTTCCTTGACCACTGTGAGATGATCTGAGCAAACAAGCGGTGAATGATCGGTCGAGAGATAACAAGCTTCAGCGATCTTGCTTCCCACCATGATAAGGCCTTCACACCACAAGGTGAGGCTGAAGCCGGACCGGGATACCGTGAGAAGCCGGCACCTGATCTACAAAGACCGTGCTTACAGTTGCACGCCCCGGACAAGAAAGTCCTGGGGCAGCTCGGTAGTGATATCACCGAAAGCTTAAATCGAGATTCCCAGTTGGAGAAGAGATAACCCCTCACAAGAACCAGGTAGACCAATCAGTCTACACCCTTCACCTGCACACCGTCTTGTTTCGTGTTGGAATGCTTGTGTGTAGCGCTAGTGATGCAGCACTTGTTGGTGGGTTACCATCCATAGACAGTCATTGTGCCTGATTTGCCGTAGCATTCTAAGATTGCACACCACTTGCTTGAGCTGCTCACAAAGAATGCGCTGGTAATAGCATTGTTACGTCGTCCTCCAACCTTTCCACGTCACCAATCGTTGTGAATTGGTGGGAGGCTTTTGACTATTGAACATTCCGCCAGCCATTACCGAATGTTGATGGTAGCTTTGACATAGGAGATTGCCGTAGTTAGTCATGAATCGAGATTGAGGTCGATGCAAAGGGCACCGCATATCGGCACGCGTAATCGTATTGCTACGGTGGGAGCGAAATTAATTCCCATCCTCCTTGACCCCATTATCTCCAGACCGAATGTTAAAATTAGCCACGATTGATTTCGGTAACTCTACGATCAAGGTTGTAACGAGAAGCAAATGGTCCTTCGGCCTAACTTGACTGTTTTCGTGAGCTATAGCTTCCTCTGCGCCTCATTCCCCAAAGTGATACAATGTCCATCTCAAGGAACTATGATGCAGTCCTTACATACAGACATTGATACAATGGAGGGGTTCAGTAGTTGAGCCTACATCGTGAATGTCTTGCCACAGAACCTTAAATATGGAGGGCGAGCGAGACTATCGGACCGGCCAGGGAGGCTGCATAGGTCACGAGGCCTGGGCACCTGATGCCCGCCTCGAACCTGCGCCCTTGAAACTGAAAGCCATCGCCCTCGGACTCGAACTCTGATGGAAATACGGAAGCTGGCAAGGGAGCGCCGCCTCTGAAATTGCGATGCCGGACCCAAGTCGATGTGTCCGACGCGGAGGGGGTCTAGAAAACAAGGTGTATGGGAACACTGTTTTCATGAACGGCCCAGGACCTCATTCGATTCGCTTGGCTCCAAAGCTCGCGGTGAAATCTGAAGGTCGCTGAGTGATGTCTTTCATATCAGCGTTAACGAAGCAGTACTGTGGCGCATGAGACCCAATACAACTAAGCTTTGGCATCAATACACTTATTACATAGTCCGTGAAACTTTGCGGCAGTATATATCAGAGCCATTGATTGGTCTAACTGAGGCCTCGGTCTACGCCAAGGTCTATTGCTAACGTATCATTCGTCACTATGGACTTTCTAACTCTATACACTGCACTGATAAGATACTGCTTGATATGTATAATCTTTTAGATAGTGAGGCCCTATCCATTAAGCCTTAACAACATTGTTCAATATGGCACGAGGCCATGAGCAGCTTTGCACTTGCTATGGCTTTGAGAAAACTATGTCAGATGATGATCCTGGTGCCATACACTGTTCGCGCATATGGTTCGGCGACATGATATTATATTGTATCAGTGCCCTCTCCTAATAGAAGTTCCATTGTTAGTTTAAGATGTCTGTCATGCTTACAGAAATCTCCCAATATCGCTTCGCTAGAGTTCAAGTACGATTCCCCGAGCGACTACCAAATATCATGGAATGATTCAAGCCGATGCTCTCCCATAAGCAGGAAATCTCGATTAAACAGCAAACTTATTGTTAATTGATAGAATACATTGAAGCTTGACTGTCCAGGATGATGCAAGCCCAGGACAACAATGTAGCAGGAAGCCCGAATGGTTGCGATGCCATTTCGTCAAAGCCAAGTCTTCTTCAAGATGATTAGACACAATTATTTACAGCACATGCTAGGGGAGGAAATAAAACTCGGGACCTTGAACCTAACTGATAAAAAGACTTAGGTAACTTGGTATAAATTTAGGATAAGTTTAGGATACCTTTTATAGAGTTTATTTTATTACCTTAAACTTGAGTCTTGTATTTTCTTGCTCCCAGAGGACATATTACTAAGATAGTATGACTTCTATGGGTAGTAGCGTTTCCTTAAACATGATTCGTGAACTGTCGACCATTTGTTTGCGTGCTATTGACGCCCGATCACGCAACAGGTGATAGCTTACCAGTGGAGTCATCATTATAGCCATAGATATTAGACGTGTCAAATCTGTCTTGACGATAATACTCCAGCTAGTTCATTAGTAGATGGATCATTGAGGTCAATTGAATATCGATGAGTATTGTTGGTCCTCTGATACTTATGGCGTTGCTAAGATTGGCATGGCAACACAAGATATCGATCTGAGAACTTCCCCGCTCCTTGGTCAACAGAATCATGAAGAGCCTGGAGCTCTTGCGTGCTACAATGTCATGCATGAACGCAATCACCGTGCATCTGGCGTAATTGCCTCAACCCGACTTCGGATCTGATTGCCCCGACTTCACCCAAGTCAACTCCGTTTATATCAGCGCATAACCTATCTTTGTTACTCTTTCCGAGTAATCTGTGTTCCATATCTCTCTTCAACTTCATCGTTTCACAAATGCCTCATAAAATTCGACGTGTCGCTGTAGTTGGAGCTGGTCCAGCTGGCGCCATCGCAACTGATGCGCTTGTCAAGGAGGGAGCATTCGATACTATCCGGGTATTCGACCGCCGGTCTGCAGTGGGAGGAACTTGGTAAGAAGCATTCTCCTTCTAAAAGGAAATTTCGCTCACGGTCTGATAGGATTCATACACCGCATCTGCCACCAGGAATTCCCTCTTTGGAGAAACTGGTTAACGGAGAGGCTGACAATGAAGTCATTGTTCCCGGGAATTTACCAGCTGTTACAGCAATTTCCGAGACAGTAAACAGCCATCAACACCGATTCTCGGACACCCCGATCCATGAGAACCTTCACAGCAACATTGCGCCTGAGATCATGAGTTACACTCAAGAGCCCTTTCCCAAGAAACTCTCACAAAAGACCCTAGATGAGTATGGGCCAGACTCACTGTTTAGACATCACTCTGTTGTCCGTGAATGGATAGAGGGTATATTTTCACGTGGCGGTCATGACAAGTTGCTTGAGCTGGAAACGACAGTTGAGAGAGTCGAGAAAGAGAATGGAGAGTGGGTGATAACTCTTCGAAAGGTACTCAAAGGCCGAAACTACTGGTGGCGAGAGACATTTGACGCTGTAGTCGTAGCGTCAGGCCATTATAACGTACCCTGGTTTCCAGAGGTCGAAGGGCTGTTGGAATTCGATAGGAGGCTTCCTGGGGCAATCCAGCACAGCAAACACTTCAGAGAAGGATCCAAGTATAAAGGAAAGGTAAGCACGATCCGATGTCTTATATCGGCCCAACACTGACGATGGAAGCGAGTAATTGTGGTTGGAGCTTCAGTCTCCTCCATCGAGATCATTCACGAGATCCTGGATGTCGTGGATGGGCAGGTCTACGCTTCCATAAGAGACCAACCCATTCCAGCCTTCGGATGGGTTCCATTTGAGCATCCCAAGATCACCATCAAGCCAGCCATTCAACGCTTCGATCCAGAGACTGGCCGTGTGCACTTCACCGACGGCTCATACCTTGGCGGTATAGATCATATCATTTACGGGACTGGTTATACCTTCAGTTTTCCTTTCATCCCTGCGGTTCAGAAGCGTGTCAAGAATGCCTATCGTCGACTTCCAGGTGTATATCAGCATACGTGGAATATTGAAGATCCAACACTAACTTTCGTCGGAATGGTAAGTCTTCTGACTCTCAACTGATTCTGAAGCTGACTTATTCTCGCAGCTTGGAGGAGGCTTCACATTTCGAGCCTACGAGTGGCAAAGCGTAGCCGTCGCCCGTTTTCTTGCCGGTCGTGCGAAAGCACTGCCCTCTATCCCGGAACAACTGGAATGGGAGCGGCAACGTGTGAATGAGAAGAGAGGAGGGAAGGATTACTACTCTATTGCGCCCGACTACGAAGGCTTCTTCGAGTTTCTGAGGGCCATCGCTGGAGAGCCTGCTGACGGGACATCGGGACGCAAGTTGCCAGCATTTGATCCCCAATGGCTGGTTATTTGGGGCGATATGGTGGCTCCAAGATTAGAGAGCTGGAGACGAAAGAGAAAGCAGGCAGAGAGCAAGCTGAAACTGAAGGCCAAGCTGTAGATACTGAGGTATGTAAAACAAGGAGATGGGAGTCGTGATCCTGTGAAGTAGGTTTTACTTGAACCTGACTCTGCTCGTAACAATATATGATAGTCTTCATAGGCGACCGCGATTATACTCCGCAATCCCTGGCTCAATAGTGGAAGTAGATCAAGTGGAAAGGCAGTGAAGTTCGGGATGCCTCACGAGCCCTTCATGCTGGTCACCGGACTCCATCTGTGAAGAGGGCTGGCATCAAAGGTTCAGATGCTTGTGACTATGCTCATGAATACAAAAGTATAGATTAGATTAAGAATCCGAAAGCAATCTACCTCTGTTTTGCAACGCCGGTAAGTAATAGTCGTTGCATGCCACTATTAACTCAAAACCATCCTAACCCGAACAAAATCTCTCAGACAAGAAGCATCACACCGAAAATTTTCTCCTATAACCCCAAGAATATGTAGTTCATAAACACATTTCACCCGACAAAACGCTCTCCCCCGTTTATCGTCTGGCAAAGCAGCACATGATGCCGGTTCGTCCAATGAACCAAAGGAAGCCGAAGAAGCGAACAATAGACAGCACAGCTGTCGAGTAAAGAAGAACACGGAAATAAGTAGGTGTACGGACGTCTGATGCTTTCTGAGAGGGGCATTAGTATGTTGTAGAGGACGAGAGTGAGTGAGTGACTTACCGAGACGCCGAGTGTGATGAAATCGTCTGTTGTGACGACAACGATGAGAACAATGTTGCAGAGAAGCCAGAGGATAACAAGACCAGTTCGGAAAGACTTGTAGGAATCTTCAACGTCCTTCTTCTCGGGCTTTTCTTCTGCCATTTCGCTCATGGGTGCGAGAGCTCGCCAGACGACCTTCTCGAACTTGCTGTCGATATCCTCCTGTTCCTGCTCGATTTCTTCAACCACGGCTTCCTTGCCTTTCTCGTCCTTAACAATCATGGCTGAAGGTAGAGCTTCGGCAGTGTCAGAGCCCTTTGTTCCCCACGACACGTCGTGCCAGTTGTTGAAGGCGTAGACCATCAGGATGTTGATGTAAGTTGACATGAGGACGAGGTACTGAGGGAACGAGTGGAACATGTGCCACGGGTCGAGGTATAGGAAGGACGCGATGTAGTTGAGACCGTAAATGGTGAAGAGGGCAATAATGATCAGACCCGCGACTCCAGTATCGCCTCCGAAGAAACTATCGAAGAAGGCTTTGCCGGACGCGAAGGAGATCTGCTCCTCAATGGGCGTTCCAGTGAAAGCTCGGTACACGAGATAACCAGTCAAGACGAGAAGATACAGTTGGATGAGACCGAAGACCATGAAAGAGAGGACGTAAGTGTATTGCGCACCCTTAGGCCTGTTTCCGAGGGCGAGGACGAATTGGAGGACGAGGAAGGCGATGTATATGTATTTGATCAAGACGTTGACAATCGGCGTGGCTGTATCGCCAAACGGCCAACCATGGTATCCCGAGAGAACCTGGGGCGTTCCGACAAGCTTCATGATGATGGTGGTGGTAAGGTAGAAAGACGCGAGCGAGAACCAGGAGAACGTGACATTGACCAAGTTATACACGAACTGGATGTGCAAGAAAAAGAGACGAATGAGGTTATGGCCCGATCCATACATTCGGCCAAAGTGCATGAGGGAATAGAGCGACATGGCAAAAGATCCGTTGAGCCATCGACGTCGCTGGCCGATAAACTCAGCAGCGCCTTCGGGAACATCAGTCTCGCCCTTGGAGGCCTTGATGTAGCTGAGATGCCACTTTTGACTGGCCTTTGCGACTAACTCGAAGCAGAGAATTCGATCCTCGGCAAGGAACATGTTCTTTTTGAAGATGTTCATGCCGTCAATGCCCTTCTTGCCCAATGACTTGGAGAGCGTATGGTCGCCGTGAAAGTACTGCTCCAGAGGTCGACCCATGATAGCGCGGAAGCGATACGCCGAGAAAGCACCAGGCAAAACACTAACGTATCCAAAGGCGCTTTCGAGCGGTTTATCGAGGACGTTGGAGATCTTGTACTCGAAGTTCTGCACCGCGACGAGCGGATTGAGAAGCATTTTTCCACCCTTGCCAAGCATGACATGGATCTCTCCACAGGCGCCACCGAGATCACGATCGTTGTAGAAGCCCTCCCAGAGGGACAAGAGGGCGCGCGGGCCGGGCTTCGTTCCGGCATCAATGAGGATGGCGACCTCCGGGTTAAGAATGCGGCCAAAGGCATTGAAGAGCCAGCGATGCGAATTGATCTTCTTGCTGTTCTTCTGCTTGAGACAGAAAATAAATTGGACGGGAGGGAGATTGCGATGAGGCTTGTCGGGATCGGGGCGGACGAGCTGTTGATCGGGTGTTACGGAGACTTGACTGGTGTACTCGAAAATATGGGCGACGGTTTCTTTGCCGTTGACGTCCTTTTTGAGAACGCCATCCTGATAGATACCGACTGTCGCGAGCACGTCGAAAACGTTCTTGTCGACCTTGTCAAGACCGTCAAAGACGAGACAAACGACAATCTTCTGCCACGCGGGGCCTCCCTTGTTCCAGAACTTGGAGCGCTTGAGGTTCACAATGTCCCGAATGTTCTGCATCGTTCCGTGGAGGGTGCGCGCAAGTAGCACCTTGTCCTCGTTGTAATAGGTGATGGCGATGAGCAGCTCTGTATGACGGTTGTACATCTTGGGCCGGAGGTTAAAGCCGTTCCGCAGGGTGAAGTCGTTGGGGTCGCATGTAGCAGCTGTGTAGCGCATCTTTGTGAACTCCTCCTCCATGCTTCCGGGGCCGGTTCGGTATCGCGGTTCGACGGCGTTCTTGATGGCGCTGGGCACGGGGTAGTCGATGCTGAGGACGGAGCCCTGGACGAGCTTGACCTTGCGGGTCTTTGAGCGACCAAGACCACCTGCGAGCTGGTTCTGCTGCTGTCGCATCATCCAGCTCTCGTCGACGTCGAATTCCTGGTACGTTGAGTCGGGGCGCCCATGGGCAAAGTCTGGTACAGAGAGAGCCTCGCCATTCTGACCCCAATCTTGCATCGTAGGTGCGCGGTGCATGACGGAGAGACGAGATTCTGCCAAACGTGAAGCTTCAACATCGTACTCAGGCTCTGGGTATTCGTAGCCGGGAGACCCAGGCATGCGACCGTGCTGATCAGCAGGGTAATGCCCATAAGCACCAGGCCCATAGCTATTGTGGCCGAAACTGTGGCCATCGAAGCTGCTGTGGCCTGGGCTGCCTTGGTATGAACTGTGTAGGAGATCGCGGCTCGAGTCGTTCTGCTCGGGGACGGGTCGTTGTGCGCCCAGCGGAGGAGGGGGAGACAATTGATCGTAGTCTGGTTCGTAAGGATTGCTCACGGGAGAGACACGAGCGGCGGCTGTTTCGTCAGATTCGCGGAAGTGGTACTGGAGAGAAAAGTGCAAGATTAGAATCGCTGTATAATTGTGTAGGTTGGAGTCACTGTTGAGATGAGAGAGCTAACTTACAGCTTGGCCAGCCGGTAAATCTTGCATTTCTCGTGGCGCATCATAGTTTGGGCCGCTACCTTGACCTGGTGGATTAAAACCCATGATTTCGCTATTCTTTCTCTGCCCTCAGTGCAAAAAAAAAAAAAAAAGACTCCAAAAAAATAACTGAGCAAGCGAGAGTTATTATGTGCGACGATATTCGTGGTCCTCTTCTTCTTCAAAAATCAATCCCCAGGTAAATTTGCCGATTATGACATGCGATAAGATGAGCTCGCTATCGGAAGTGCCGGGCTGTGATGCAATGCGGCGGCACCTAAAACGGGAATTAAACGAGGGACGGTAAGAAAAAAAAATTGTTATTACGATGGACGGAGTAAACCCTCTTTTTGGTCAAGATATGATGCCGACTTTTGTTTATGCGATACAAAATAACGAGAGGATATTCTGTGATAGACACGAAAAAAGAAGGGGAGAAGAAAGGAAGAAGGGGAAAAATCAGGTGAAAAAAAACTGGACAGAGCTTGCTAGAGGGGGGGCTGCTACAGTCAGTACAGTACAGTACATCGACACAGGTCAACTTGCTTTGTGAAGCTTAGAAAAACACAGTGAGAGAAAGGAAGGGAAAGGAACAAGGATCCTTGTTACGACCAGAGAGATCGACCTCCGCCGCGTAACTAGTGTCTCCATATTATGCCAGCTTTTGCTGAATTGGTTGGTCGATGTTTGTGGTCTGTGACGTAGAGTCTCTCATCATGCCAATCCTGTCAGCCAAAAAGTCAGAAGAGACGAGAGGGCGATGCTATTTTTGGGAGCGTGACGCATGGGCACAAGCCTCGTATACACGCAATTCTTTTGCTGTGTCTACCCATTAACATCAGGGGGCAATAATGTACAATCCCGTGCTATTTCTGATCCATTCTCTTCAAAGAAAAGTCTTTCAGAGGCATACCCGTCTAATCGTGGCTTAATTTTCGATTTAACGGGCCTTTACGTCAAAAAGAAAACAAGGCGCCTTCTTTAATTTTAGAGCGTTACAAGTAGAAACATGACCCGCCCCACCAACTGCTCCGTCCAATGTAGGTACAGCACGCTACAGCGGACCTACGGGGACTTACAGCACAGTATCGCCCGAGGACAGCACAGTAGGTACCCCACGGGACGCAGGGAGCATGGATGTCACTCGTATTGGATCTGAATCTCTCTTAAAAATAGAAAGGACAAAAGAAACTCAAATGTCGGGGCCTAGATTGAGTCCGAGATAGATTGAATTAACGTTATGTACGGAGTACCCTTGGTCCCTGAGATCCAACGTCTGTCTGTTCGCTGACTGTTGAGATCCAATGCACTTGGGCTACACCAAAACCGCTATAGCCTCCCCTGTCATCCTTTTAGTGCACTGACGCCATCATTTTCCTGTTTTTTCCCCTGCATTTAACGATTCCGCATAAACAACCACGTCCCAAAGAGAGAACAAACAGGAAACCTCAAACAGGGAAAAACAAAGGAACAAAGAGTGAATGCAACTTCAGTCACCCTATTCAGAGGTCGTTTGATGTCTGGTCAAATGCTCACAGACATCATCTGCCATCATGACGCCATTCCGGCAATTCGGATCCTTTTTATGTTCTTTTAGGCGAAGCCGCAGTGACTTTTGACTTGACGCGGGATGGAAAATAGCGCACCCCGACCCGACCTTCACTCAGTTTCTAGAACAAATCATTCGGTCTGCCCGTTTCAAAAAATTCCGTCGTCTTTGATGCCGAATCCGCGTTTGGGCTGCTACACGAGGTCCCTGCCAATATCGCACCCTTGCATTGCTCATCTCGTTTTTTCGTCAAGTGCAAAGACCATGTCAGCCCTGCTAAGAATTGGTCAAACAGTCCACAAACAGGGCTACGATGGACGTTGAGAGATGCGCTTCCGAGGACTAAATCGATCGCGCGACGTAAAACGGCCAACAAAGCGACACTTGTTCTCGGGTTTTGCTCCGGTCATTGGAGGTCACGTGTTGGTATGTTTTTCCTGACGCGTGTCATTTCCACGCCAGACCAATCCTGT
Source organism: Fusarium ramigenum (assembly GCA_013186855.1). Taxonomy (NCBI): domain Eukaryota; kingdom Fungi; phylum Ascomycota; class Sordariomycetes; order Hypocreales; family Nectriaceae; genus Fusarium; species Fusarium ramigenum. The sequence continues at coordinate 85,622 of JAAOAT010000439.1, forward strand.
TGAGTTTCCGAATCATGCAGTTGTATTCGCATTTATGCGTGATACGAATCCGATCTTAATGTACATGCGACCTCATTTATGTACGCGACACAAGATCTAGTCCACATTTCTTCCAGATATCATCAAAGCCCCAAGATTCCCATTTTTCTCCCATCATTAAGTAACCCGACGAGGGGAACATCGTCGGTAAACACCAGTTGCAACGACACCGTCCCGGGTAGCGCCGTATCATGTATGTGAACACCAATCAATCATCCTTTTCGTGGCAAGCCTTCTTGAACTCCTTCAAAATTGCCTGTAGAATTGTTAGTATCATTCGTCACCATAAATAGTCGCACGTACATCGAAGTCGTGATCTGCCATTGACATGAACGCCGGAGACCTGTCCAGCTTCAACTTGCCAACGCGCGGGCTCTTGATCCCAAACGCAATCCTCGCCAGAAAACGCGCATCATCTCGGATGTCTGTTGATATCAGCACCTTGTTGATGGCTGCTCTGTCGACCTGCTTGGGCGGCGATGGCGGCAGCTTCACGGCTGCACCCTTTAGACAAAACGTGCAGTGTCCGCACTTCTTCTTGCTCTCCGGGAGATCCATGCCAAAGTGTTGTGCGATGGAGAGGCCGAAGCATTTAGGGGCTGTGATGAAATTGGTCACATCTTTGAGTCGATCGAGAGCCTGCTTCTCGCGCCTCTTAAGGTCTTCGTAGAGCTTGTCTGTCAGATCGTCGATTGCTGTGTCTGTCTTTGGTAGCTTGCCCATCACTTTGTATTTCTGCTCGACTCCTCCGACGGTGAGGACGATAGCACCACTGTTGTTGAGATCATTGAGGAGGTTGATGATCTCGTTCCGTCGTAAACCTTCATCGTTGGCAACCTTCGTTGGATCAATCGAGTGAAATTTCTTGGCCTTCTTGGCGTGCTTGAGAATGGCCTTGCTCTCAGGCGAGTTCATGCTCTTGAGACGGGGGTAGTATTGTCCATGTGCTTCGAACTTGTATGAGCTGTACTCTGGCGTCGTCGCGCGGATGAGATTGAACCTGAGCTCCAGCGCAGCGTAGATGACACTCAGGGGACTCATGCGGATGTCAAATTGCGATGACTGGTGGTAGTGGCTGACTTTGAAGGTTTCGCCGGGCGGAAGTTTGACCACATCGCCATCGAAGATTTCCTTGAGGAGGTTGCGCAACGACTTGCGGGACGGTAGGTCTCCACGCGCAAAGTTCTCCTTGATCCAAAAGTCTTCTCGGCAAAGGTAGAGCATGCAGTAGCTTGGTTTGCCGTCTCGACCAGCACGACCGACTTGCTGGCAGTACTCCTCGACTGTACTCGGTATGTCCCAGTGGATGATGTTTCGAATATCTGCACTCGTCAGTCATGCCCACAGAGGCGAGCGCGCCGACCAACCTGACTTGTCGATACCCATGCCAAATGCAATGGTTGCAACTACCTGAGTCATTGTGAGTAGCGTCCTCCAGCATTGGAGAGTGTAAAGCCCACCGTTTTGATTCTAGAGCTCATGAAGTCATCTTGAATCATTCTCTTCTCATCGACTTTCATCCCAGCGTGAAAGTGGGCAGCGGGGACCCCCTGCTTTGTGAGATGCGCCGCCAGCTCTTCGGCTTGCTACGTGAAGTATCAGCGCTGAAATATCACGAGATGACACAAAGACTGAGCAACCTTTTGGAGAGTCGTATAGATGAGTGTTGAGCCGGGGTGTGCTTTCAAGAACTTGAACAGAAGCTCGTACTTGTCATCCTTGGCCTTAACAGCCTCAGCTTCGAGTCGCAGGCTGGGGGCGTCAGCGAAGTTCTCAGGGTATGTAGCGTAAGAACTTACTTGGGGCGGTACACTGATGTTCTAAAAACACCTTCGTCGGCAATGTCGAAAGCTTGGCAAATATCTTTGGCGACAGGTGGTGTAGCGGTGGCTGTCAGGCAAATGACTCGCTCGGCCTTGATCTCCTGAACGAACCGGGCAACTGTCTTGAGTCAGCGTGAGATATTCAGCTGGCTTACTGATACGAACCTTTCAAGTAATCAGGGCGAAAAGAATGACCCCACTGTGTCAATGTCAGGAATCGTGCTTCAGTCAACGGAGAAGAGACATACCTCGGAGATGCAGTGAGCTTCGTCTACGCCAATCATTCTCACTCCTCCCTTGACCCGCTTCATCGTCTCAACGAAGCCTTCATTGTTGAGGCGCTCGGGAGCGCAGTATAGTAGACGTAGCTGCCCCTCTCGCAGATCCTTGTTGATATCCTGGATTTCATTCCAACTTTTCGTCGAGTCCATACATTCCGCTGCGATGCCTCTGCGCTTAAGAGCATCAACTTGGTCCTTCATCAGAGCAATGAGGGGCGAAACGACGATAGTGATACCCGAGTCATTGGTCTGTCGTGCCTTGGTCTGACGATCCATTTCTGGAAATGCGATAGCGGGGATCTGCTTGCATTAGTACATGAGTTCCGGTGACGAAGTCGGGATGAAAGAAACGAACCTGGTAGCAAAGTGACTTTCCGGCACCTGTTGGAAACACCGCAAGCGCATTCTCACCATCCAAAAGTCTGGCGATTGCAGCCTCTTGCTCATGGCGAAACTCTTTGTAGCCAAATTTGTCGGCCAGCAGCTTTCGCGCAAGCTGAATTCGTTGTGTCTCGCCAAGTCGGCCATTGGAACTACTAAGGGACCCATGTCGTGCTTTTTTAGCAGGCGCTTGATCTGGAATGTCGTTCTCCTTGCCTCTGCCGTGCTTCTTGGGCGGGTTCATCACTCCCATCTCTTCGAGTTCGTCAAAGATGAGGTCATCTTCATCCACGTCGTCAAAGAGAGCGTCTCCAGAGTCAAAGTCTTCGTCAGACAACTCCATTTTTGATTCGATGCGCCGAACAGATGATAGAAACAGGACTTATAAGACAGTGCCGCGTAAAAGAAGATTGGCAAGGAACGATTAGCGATGCTGCGAGAAGTCTTCGTGATTCGTGGCAATTGACTCCAGAGGTGCCTGAGGGGACGCGTGCTGAGACTTACGCGGTGACGCCTAATCACGTGGGACGCAATTTGTGAGGAAGGTAAAGTGGGGCGATCATCCTTCGCCTTATGACAGAAATAGACGATAAGCCGCTAGCTTGACGGCCCATGTTTTGTGCTTAAACTCCATATGATTTTATCCCACCTGATCCTTTTATTCTGTTTCGTTTATATTGTCTCAACGCCAAATCCACGTACCCTACGGAGTATAGCACCACTGCCTTTTAGTATCTCCTGTCCTTTTTCTTGATGCTCGAGTCGGGATGACCCCATGACAATACAATTAAGACTTAGATTTTCCTTTTACTTTTTACGGTGGTAAAAGGAGAGTATAGTCGGGTTGACAAGTGATTGTATTCTTTGCCTTGTTGTATACAATGAGGTGAAATTACGATAAAAGTTTTGCCCACCAAACTGTTCGTGCACTGAATCCGTCGTGCCAGCACATCACAACACCACCCTTTCATATACATAATTGAAGTTCCCAGAGCATTTATCCTATTCAGTCGCGCATTAAATGCTCCGATATGATCGACATAGGTTTCTCACTCCCAGTGGCTACACTGTGGGGAAGCATGAGAACGGTACGTCATAGATGCGAAGTCATGACATTGATAGGGTGAGACGACCATGACAGTCAGAGGAAAGGTATTTTAAAGGTTGCGATATCATAATACTTATTTTATTATCGAAATTCTCAACGCCATCTTTATATGAAACATCCATGACGTGATCATTCACTCGTCCTTCAACAACACAATATAAGAACAACACTCTAAGCGCCAAGACTCTCATCTTTCACCATAGGAAACAGAGAGATACCTCATTTATCATTTCTACCAATTACTCATTGCCAACCTTGAAAATGTCGGGTTATGCACAGAACGAGCGTGGCCAGGGCATGTCTCATGCCACAGCCCCTTCCAAACTCTCTGAAGGTGTTCAGCGACAAATGCCCAAGGGTCTCGAACATGCTCTTCCTGAATCTGTATGTTATTTACGAGCACTCCGAAATAATTATGTCTAACGTTTCAGATTCATCCCACTGAGTCTACGCCTGGCTCATCCGGTGGCATCTCATATGCAAAGGGCGGGGAGGCATCCCTGTTACCAGAAAAAGTCCAGAAAAATTTGCCTGAAGGGGTGAAGAGGGCCATTCCCAATGCTATCCTTGACACTGAAAACAAAGGCGAAGCGAATGACAAGCATTGAAGCGATTCCTGTGTTTGTGGTCGATCCTCTTGCAAGTTAAGCAACAACAGTCGGGGGGAGAAAATGTTTTATTGCAATTTGCTGATGCGTTGCTTGCGATACGATATTACGTGTAGGGGGATTAATGAAACATGAGTCGAGATGTTATCCATGAGTGATGTGAAGTCCCGGTTCCAGCAGCCTATGCGTCTTGACCACTACGCTAACTCACTGACCTACAAGTACAAAAAGAGACCAGTCGCCAGGATGAGTACTGCCGTGATCCCATGGTTAATGCTAGCACTGGCAGCCTTCTCTTCTGCCTCGCCCCGAACAAACTCCTTGTTCCCAAACTGCCGCACAATAACAGCATCACCAACTCCAACGATGGTACCGAACATGAAGCAGATTCCCATGCACTTCTTCGTGATCGCGGCAGCTAGAGGGCTCACTTGGCAAATCGGGGAGAATTGCAAGAACGCGTAGAGGCCAAGAGTACCGAGACCTGGGCCAACGTTTCGTAGTCCAGACGCGTAGATGAGAGATTTCTGGAAAGCTTCGGACTGAGACGAAGAGGTTTTCTCGCTAGCTGGAGCCTGAAGACCGAAGAGACGCATGGCATTGTAGGGTGACACGAAGCTGTAGATTCCAATGCTGGTGCTGGTTACTCCGAAGAGGAGGGGAAATGCCGTGACGACAGTCGTGGTGGTAATTTCTGCCGCCATGATGATTGGGCTGTTGACACAAATGAGATTTATTCAGGTAGCTTCGTGACACGGTAATGGATTGGCTAAATGTGACTGAAGAGATGGTAGAATGGATTTGGTGATTGAATAGATGACGATCACGATAGTGACGCAAGAGGTTGACTTGGCGATCCGGTCCTGCCGCTCTCGTAGATGCATATTCTGTGTAAATCGCTAACGTTAGCTTGGTGGACTCCACAGCATGGAAGGGAGACGCTCTCGGCAGCGCTATGTAAGCCGTGGTTGCAGTGATTCAGTATGGGACAATCAGGTGAATAACACGAGGACAATCTGAGAGAAGTCTTATAAAGGTCTCTTAAAATTTAGTTCGCGAGGGTTCTATATAAGCTAAAGTCCTTATGATATTTCACCCTTAGAGGATACAAGACATATAGCTATTAATTTTAGAGCATAATAAGGAAATAGAGACAAGCGAGTTATATATAAAAAGTGTAAATCTATACCTATAAATATATCTTT